>JASDQU010011735.1:150191-177684 GCA_032191745.1 Picea mariana
CTGAATGTTCCAGCACCAACTGGATGGAAGCACCAACTTCCAGTTACACAGGCTCCAACCTGTATAACAGAGAACACTTGTTCTCCCTAGCACCACCCTGCCACCCTAGTTTCTCTGGATGCAACCAGATGGAAGCTACAACTTCCTGTGTTCAAGCTCCCACTTGAACCTCTGAGGACAACAGTCCTCCCGAGCACCTCCCTTCCACCCTAGCACATCAAATAATGAATACACAGATAAATACACAGATAACTCAGTTATTACCAGTCTTTTTCTGTTCTATAAGTCTGATCCTCTTCAAACTATTCTGCAATTCTCCTCTTCCTCTGTCTGTTCAGCAGGTCTGCTCTGCATCAACTTTTTCTGTCATTTTGTTCTGCTTCAACTTGCTCTGTTGTTCTGCTTCAACTTGCTCTGTTATTCTGCTTTGATTTTTATCTCACTCTGCACATATGCTCAATTTCATATTGCGCATCCTCTCCTTTTTCCTTTCTTACAGTTTCATTCTTTTTCCTCCAGAACAACAAAACTTACACAATCTGTCTCATCTTCTTTTATGCATACCTTCCCCACGGTTCCACTTCACCTTCCCTCAGCCTAAATAAGAACACATGTCCTAGCAACTGAAACGCTAACCGATTCGTCATCATGAGTCTGTTTCTCTTAACGGATTCATAACTGAAGCGTTAATGTGTGAGAAGAACAACAACCCTCAGATCACATTCAAATCTTATTCGCACCGTTGAATGACCTTTATTATTCTTGCCTTTTAAATCGGTTTTCGGCATTTCTTTGCCCAAGTTTCTCGACACTTTCACATCGCGATCTTCGAAACTCCGAAATGGAGCTTATCTGGACTGACACCTTCTCTTCCCGTGACCAAGAGCTATGACTAAGGTTTTATGTGAAAGGCGCTTTCGTGATTTCGCATATCGCGAAATCGTAATGCCTGATGTTCAAAATTCTTCTCAATACCAAAAACCGATCTCCGACATTCAGTAATGAAACCAAATCAACAATCCAGATTATTTCTAGATCTGACGGTTCATATCAAGTCGGGAATTCACTCATCGTGAAATCAGAATTCCCGTTGCATTGTGTTCTTTGTCTTTTGAATTCGCGATCCCCGAAACTCCGACACAGGCTGTGATCAACGGTCCAGATCTCATTCTCGATTCAATGGCTGTGATTGAATCGCGATATCGCATATCGCGAAATCGAGGTTTTCGTTGCATTGTGTTCTTTTCCTTTTGACCCGCGATATGCCGATCCCCGACTTCCTCCGTACTCCTGACACGCGTCCCACCGAATGGACGGTTCATATTCGGCATCGGGGTTTCTTCTAGGGATTTCCCCGATCCTTCGTCCACGAGAATACCGATTTGTCGATTCCTGATACGCTAGTCCTCCGATGACTCCCAGCCTTTGACCTACCTCATGTCCTCCACTGAGTCCTGGGTGACCCACACGCTATATGCCTTATCATGAAATCGCGTATCACGTTTTCGCGATGTCTGATGCAATTGTTCACGGGACTCGTGAAACTCCAATTCCCGATTCTCCGATGAAGCCTCCTGTCGAGCTTCTCCCGGTGGCGCCCGATCGCTGCCACGCGTCCTTCCAAATGGATGGTCCCGATTATGTCGAGATTTCGAGACTTTCAATGTACCGGTTCTCACGACCTTGAGAACTCCGATCTCCCGATGGCTGATATCCCGATGACAACTCCTCATGTTGGGACTTCTCTTCTTGCTCTCGAGGCTTATCTCCCTCGCAGCTTCTGCAGATCTGACGGTTGTCGCCGACCCTACACCAAATCTAACAGCTCTCGTTCTGTCGGGAATTTTGGATGGGATCCAACGGCTGTGGATCTTTGTCTTCCTTCTCCTCTAATAACTCATGTATCTTGAGCTTTGCTGCGCGCGTTTTCCTCAACGCTGTTCCTCCTGAGCTTTCACGTCCGAATCCCGAAGGGATTTTATCCTTCTTATCCTGCCATCTCCACTGTTGTACTTGCCATCAATGACAAGCATTGCGTTCGCTATCTGTTAACTGAATTTGCCAACATCCTGTCCGTGAGCTTCTGCACTGTCTTTCGATGCCTCTGGATATCAGCTTCAGTTATCCAACAAGCATCCTCTGTTGGATGATCTTTCCACTTAACCAGATACTCATAATAAGTTTTTCTCCTGGTCTTCTTAGCAATCCTCTAATCTAAAATATCCTATATTTGTGGCTTCTCTACTACAAGCATCTGTTGCTTCCATTGAATCTCCTCCTAACCATCTGTCCCTTCTGTATCATTCTTCTGGTAAGGGTATAAGTCTGCTACATTGAATATAGGTGATATTCCAATGTCCTCTGGCAACTTAATATCATAAGCATTTGCAACAAATTTTATGAGGATCTTACAAGGTCCTATATTTTTCATCTTCAATTTGTTATATTTCCCTTTCAGAAATCTCTCCTTCCTCAGATGTGCTAAGACTTGTTCTCCATTTTCAAAATTTACCTCTCTTCTTCTTTGGTCTATTCTACTTTTGTATTTCTAGTTGCTATCATGTGGTTGTCCCTTGATCTGATCATGTAACTTTTGCATCTCTGCAGCAAAATTTTCTACTCCTGCGCTTTGGAAATCATCTCGTCCCAAATCTCTTAACTTTGAAATTCCTCTTGGATGCATCCCATACGCTATTTGGAATGGGGTTTTACCAATACTCCTATTCGATGAGTCATTATATGCAAACTCTGCTTGGGGCAGAATTTGATCCCACTAACTGTTATGTTCAGTGACCAAACTCCTCAATAGGTTCCCTAAGCTTCGATTTACTACCTCAGTTTGTTCGTCTGTCTGAGGATGATATGTTGAACTGAAAGACAAACTTGTCCCCGACTTCTTCCACAAAGTCCTCTAAAAGTGTCCCACAAATTTGGTATCTTTGTTTGAAACTATTCTCTTTGGCAACCCATGTAATCTCACAATTTCATTGTAAAAAAAAATCCTATGTGAGTAGCTTCGTTGGTTTTGTGACATGGTATGAAATGTGACATCTTCGAAAATATGTCAACCACCACAAAGATTGAGTCACTTCCTCTCTGGGTTCTTGGAAATCCCAGAACAAAGTCCATAGTTATAGCATCCCATGGCATGTTTGGAATAGGAAATGGTTGATAAAATCCATTGTTCTGTTGCTTTCCTTTAGCATATTGGCAGATTTTGCATCCTTGGATGAACTTCTTCACATCAGACCTCATGCCTGGCCAAACGTATGAAGAACTCTACTATGCATACGTTTTATCATGGCCAAAGTGTCCAACCAAACCTCCACTATGCTTTTCCTTTAGAAAATTATCCCTCATTGAGCATTTTGGGATACACAACTGACCTCTTTTGAACAACAGTCCCCCTTGGATAATATACTCCATCCACTGATTTTTGTCACTTAGCAAAGGGTTCTCACATGCTCCATAAGCTTCCTTGAAATCTAGATCTCCTTGAGGTGTTCAAATCCTAAGGTCTCCATTTGGAATTCCTGGAAGATCAAACATCTCCTGCTCAAAGCACCTGCAACTTTGTTAGGGATTCCACTAATATGATTAATAACAAAAGTAAAATTCTGCATGAATTCTACCCATTTGTCATGTCTTTGGTTCAATTTATCTCGTCTGGTTATAAACTGCAAAGGTTGATTGTCAGTGTACTAGACAAACTCTTTCGGAATAAGATAATGTCTCCACTTTTTCAAAGCTTGAATCACAACATAAAATTCCTTGTCATATGTGGAATACTTCCTCTTAACATCATTCAACTTCTCACTTAAATAAGCAACATGCTTATTGTCTTGACTTAAAACTGCGCCAATGGCTACTCCACTAGCATCACATTTAACCCGAAAGGTCTTCTTAAAATATGGCAGAACCATAATAGGTTGTTCCATTATATTTTCTTTCAACGCTCTAAATCCCTTCTCAGCTTCTTCAGCCCAATTAAAAGATCTATTCTCTTTCTTTATGGTGTCCAGTATAGGTGCACAAATACTACTGAAATTCCGAACGAATTTCCTATAAAAACTCGCCAACCCATGAAAACTTCTTACTTCAAACACACTTCTTGGAGAAGGCCAATATCTTATTGCCCTCACTTTCTCTAGATCCATCTTCAATTCATTTGAAGAGATTACAAACCCCAAATATACAAGTTTTGTTTTCATAAAAGAACATTTCTTCAAATTCACCAACAACTTCTCCTGTTGCAGCCTCCTCAAAACCATCTTCAAATCTCTCAAGTGCTCCTCTCTAGTCTTATTGAAGATTAGAATGCCATCTAAATAAACAATCACAAACTTACCAGTAAATTCTTTGAGTACCTCATTCATCAACCTCATAAACGTACTTGGTGCATTTGTTAAGCCAAACGGTATAAAAAGCCACTCATACAATCCTTCATTTGTTTTAAATGTTGTCTTCCATTCATCTCCCTCTCTCATCCTGATCTGATGATATCCACTCTTCAAGTCTATCTTGGAAAAATAACTAGCTCCACTCAAGCAATCCATTAAATCATCCATCCTGGGTAAAGGAAACCTATACCTAATGGTTATCTTGTTGATGGCTCTTGAATCTGCACACATTCTCCAACCTCCATCCTTCTTTGGACTCAACACAGTTGTTACGACACATGGGCTCAAACTTTCCCTGATCGAACCTTTATCCAACAACTCTTTGACTTGATTCTTGACCTCTTCATTCTCTTGAGGGGTCAATATGTATGTTGCTTTATTTGGAAAACTTGCTCCTAGAATAAGGTCAATATGATGACTAATACTCTTGATGGGCAGTAAAGAGTGAGGTAACTCATCCACCACAATATCATCAAACTCATCCAATAAATCATGAACTTCCTCATGCAAATCATTCATTAAAGTGCTTGTGAGAATGACTCTCGGCTTACCTACAAAAACAAATTGCATTTCCTGTTCTTTCTTGACTTCTTTCAAGAGTTCCTTCCCACTCATGTGAAGCATACTTGGACTAGCTTCCTCTTTGACTACTTTATCTTCTATTGGCAACAACATATGTTTACACCCATTTTTCTCAAGGGTATAAGTGTTCTTTCTCCCATCATGTATGACATTCCTATCATATTTCCATGGTCTTCCCAACAGAACATGACAAACATCCATGGGTATAACATCACATAAAACTTCATCCCTATAACCACCTATCTTAAACTCAACCTTACATTGTCGACTTACCATAACTTGATGTCCTTTCTGCAACCATGACACCTTGTATTGATTCAGATGTGCAGTTGTCTCCAGCTTCATCTTTTCCACCATCTCCATGGATACCAAGTTATCAGTACTTCCACTGTATATGATCACCTTGCATACCCTATATCTGGTCTTGCAAGTAGTTTTGAACAAATTGTTCCTTTGGACTGGTTCTCATGCCTCTTTCTCTGGTTTCACGAGTACTTTCCTCATCATGAGTGATCTTCCTTCTTCTGTTGCTTCTGCCTTCATCTCTGTCTCCACGTTCTTCTTCTGCGCTTCAGAAATGTGAACTTCTCCACCTCGTGCATTTTTTATTTCGGGACATTCCCAAGACATATGCCATGTTTTTGCATAGGCATAACACTTCACTTCTCCTTCTCTACCTCTTTCTCTTCCTCTGTGAAAATAACTTCTTCCACCATAGTGTCCTCCTCTAGAACTTTCTCCTCTCTCTGTTTGACTGTGATATCTTCCAGCTTTTTCTCTGGGCTTCTGGAACTTTTCTTTGACAATTCATCTACCTCTGTTAGTACTTTTTCCTATGTTCTGTTGACTTTGTTTCCTTGCCAAATTTTCCTCTTCTTTCAAGGATACCTGATAAGCATCTTCCACAGTTCTCGTTGTCATCATGCTAATCTCATCCTAGATTTCATATCTCAGTCCATTAATGTACCTGGCAACCTTTTCTTCATCATTCTTTCTATGTCCTGCTCTTATGTTCAACTTGTAAAACTCTTAAGTGTACTCCTTTACTGACAAACCTTTCTGTCTCAGATTATGTAGCTTTCTGAATAGATTTACTTGATAATCCTTGGGTACGAACTTAGCCTTCAATTTAGCTACATTCTATCCCAATTTTTTTATTTTAGATTTACCTTTGCATCTTCTTTCAACTTGCAATTCGTCCCACCATAACGTTGCATGTCCCTTCAATCTGGTTATTGCAGGCTTCACCTTCTTCTCATCATCGATCTCCTCATAATCAAAGTACTTGTCTAAAGCACTTATCCAGTTAAGCAATTATTCTACCTTTAAATTTCCTTCATGCATTGGGACTTCTATTTTTTCTTTGGTTCCCAGCTTGACAAAATCTCTCAGCAGTTGCTCCTTTGTTACTTGTTCTCCTGCAACTTCTTCTACTTCGACATCTTCATCATCACTTTCACTGACGTCACCCACATCAGGTGATATTCTCTGCGTTGTCTCTGTGGCGTCCAAACTTACACGAATTTGTCTCATTTCCTCTTCCATGGCTATCCAATAACATGGCTGCATTGACCATTGGTTTATCTCTGTGTCTTCTCAGCAACATGGTTCCAAATCTTCTTTCACACATAGCTTAATTTCTTTCTCAATACCACTTGATGATATCGGAAAAGTCTCCTCCTTTTCTTGCTGTCTACAGACAAAATAACGCTTTGGTACCACTTGATGCAAACCCCCACCACCTCTTGGGGCTCGTGCAACCTCTCGGTCTAGGATCATTCACAGTAGGGACCTGAATTAGTTCTTGGGCTCCTGTTGAACCCTCAAAACAATGTGCCACATGCCTTCTTCCCTTTCCTTGTGCACAAATTCAAGTTCACGAGGGTCCTAATACTCCAACAGAGTCTTCCACGTGACCTCAAGCCAAAACCGTGGGCTAGATTTCAACTTAGTGAAGAATTATGAACTTTGGAACTCCATGCTCCAGGAACTCCAACAACAACACACAACGTTCCTCTCGGACGTTGAACGCTCAAACAACCGAACTACGATGGAAATCAACGACTCTCGACATGCGCCAGGATCTACGACTCAGGTATTTTGAGACTTCGCACTTCAGAAGTTTTACCCACTCCAACATGTAATAACCCTGAACTCGTGGATCGGACGGTTAGTGCTCACCTTAGATCAGCAGTTGACCTTTTCTTCGCGCTCCGGGCTTTAGAGCCTTCCACAACACAACTCCTCAAATCCTATGGAGTGACGAACTCGCGATTAAGGGTTGTGATCAACGGTCCACCCATCCTCATAAATGGATGATCGAGATCTACTCCAGCCTTCAGAAGTTCTCGACCCAAGAAAAGTTATACTCACTTTCCTCTAGAGTGCTAGATCTCTGGATTTCGATATCTGTTGACACGTGGCTCTTTGCGTCAACAACTAGGATCCGTTCCGGGCTTCAGAACTTTGGGAGTTCTGCACACTTTTACTACGACACTTCCAAGTCGTCGAATTATCGGACTTCCAAACAACACTGGATCTACGGACACATGTCCTCGCAAATGGATGGTCCAGATTTACTCCAGATCCTGAGACTTCGGGAAACTTGTCTCCTTTACACGCAACACATGGAAATCGTCGAATTCTCAAAATCTGAAGGGCTTCAGGGGTTAACACCCGCGCTACTTTCCTATATCTGACGGCTAAGAAATATCTGACTCCTCCTTGAGCCAAACTCGTCCTCTTGACCTTGACAATAAAAGGGTTCTTCCTCCAAAAGATTATGTTCGCTATCCCTCTTGAGCTTTATCACTCAAAGTGATTCAGACCTTCAATGCACACCTTGCGCTTCATTGAAACTTGAAACTTGAAGACTTTTAGGAAATCCTCCCACACACTCCTTGCGCTCGTCCTCCTTAGAATTTTTCAACACTTTTCTAAGTGTTGGCCCTATGCACACCTTGCACAGGTCTTCTCCGAGCTTTTATACTCAAACGAGTATACGTGCACTCCTTGCACTCCCTCTGCACAATTCACTCTATCTCTCCTGAGAAAATGAGTCTGAAAATGAGTCTGCCTTCGCACTCCTTGCACCAAGGTCTTTAGAAGATAAATGATTGAAACTTATAGAACATCATAGGTTCATTCATTCAATCATGAAATGCAAACACAGACATATAAAACATAGAAAACAAATAACACAACATTACCCAATTAACTCATAGATATGCAAACTTGGAGTTTGAAAGCAATCCTCCTCTATTATATTCCTTCATCAAAGCATTTATAAAGTTCTCAACAACAACTCGTCAACAATTTTTTAACAACCTCATTTGGGCATAGATTACATAGATTTATACATGGAGGGGCTTCTCGAGCCTTTCTTTCGACTACGTCGGTGCTTTCACACCATAATCACAACATTCTACCACTAAGGCTTATTACAATTAAATGAGCCTTTACAATAAAGATATGAGTCGATGCTCGAAATTTGTACAATCCCTTGGGCATTAAAGAAATTACAATCTCCTACGATCGCATATGATGGTTCAACCCTCAAAACATTAAAATCCCTTTAATCACAATAATTTCAAAACAGTAAAATGACGCGCTCTCCTTGGGATCCAAAACAATTTGAACGCGCACGCTGGATGTTGAGATGTCCTCCACTTGGCCTCATTACACATTGATGACGATGCTCCTACATCATTTTAGCATATTTTTTTCCATACCTAAAGCTATCTTGTATAAATCCAATATCTCTTTTAACTCGTGAACTTCTAGAGCCGTCATAGCATAACAATACATCATCTACAAACAATAAATGAGTCTAGTAGAAAGTTTTGGCTATCATTGAGCCACCTAATGCACATGTTCTTTTAGACTTTGTAATTTATATGCTTAATTCTTCAACACCAATAAAAAACAATAATGTGGACATTGGGTATCCTTGCCATAGTCTTCTAGCATGCTCGAAAGACTTTCATTCTAATCCATCAATAAACATTGCAAAGGAAACAAAAGTTAAGCACCTTATTATCCAATTCACCATTTGAACAGATAAACTAATGTGAATTAAAATATGTCTCAAATAAAGCTAATTGGGTTGTCACGAGCCTTGGAAAGATCCAACTTCATAGCCATGGCCAACATCCTCTAATTTTTAATAGAGTGTATACCTTCTTGAACCACTCCCATGGCTTGATGAATTTGTCTCCCTTGCAAAAACCTAAATTGTTCCTTTGATATAATCTCTTAGAAAATTGTATTTACAAAAATTACTACTATTTTTTCTATAATCTTATAGATGCATTTGTGAAATGAAACAGGCTTGAAATCATCGAAGGATGTTGGATTGTCTGTTTTAGCAATTAGGGACATGAAAATGGAAATGAAAGGCCCCAAACCCTTCTGGTTTTCCTAGTTTCCTCCACCAGTCTTAACAATTGTACTTCTATTCAATCATAGAATCCAATTAAAACTCCATTGTCTAGCCATCTGGACCTACACTCTTATATTCCAAAGAGAAGCTAGTACATCCTTTAATTCTTCTTTTCTCACTTCCTCCACCAAGGCTTCATTCTCCTTCTTTCCTACAAAACATGGAAAGAAGGAGGTAATCTTAACTACTTTGATAATATTAACCCTGTCATGTTCCTTATATACACTCAAAAATTAAGAGACCCCAATGTTTGTTATTCCTTTGAATGTCCTTGCTTTACTTCCATATGCTTTTTGTGTTTCCCATATTGTATTAATATTTTTCCTATAATTAACATAATTGTGAACATATTTTGTGTTTTCATCTCCACTTGCTAACCATAGATCCTTTCTCTTTCATCTCTATTGAGCTTCCTTTTCTTTTAAAGTTTCCTCTTTGCATGTTCCAAATTCTTCAAACTAATCCTTGAATTTCAATCCAAATTTCCTTCAAAATCACAAGCATATATTTCAGTTGTCTGCTTTTCCACCATAACTAAAGCTTGTTCATCTTTCATTATCTTATTATAGCCCAATTGGACACTACAGTGTTAACTTTTTAAATATTTTCTACAAATTGAAGGTTGGTAGACTCCCTTGGTAAATCATCATAAATGATCCCTTCTACCTTTATTGAGTTTAAAAAACCCTCATCCTCGAACCACCTTGAATTAAATTTGAAGGACCTATGAGGTTTACTATCTTCCTTCTCTAGATGGAGCAAGATTGAAAGATGCTCGAAATCATCCCTAACCTCAACCCAAGATCTAGTCCTTATAAAATCACTCAATATATATTCAAAACTAAAAACCTATCAAGACTTTTTGAGATTATTCATGCTCTAGACCTTAAATTTCTTTGATGAGGGGACATCTTTATAAGCCCTGTTATCATATGATTTGTACTTGTGCAAAGCCCTTCACAAGATACCAATATTGCGTAACAATTGGAAGTAGTTGTCATTGTCACCTAGACAAATGCTTCCCTTGTTTTAGTGTTGGATAAAGATCCAACACAATGGAAGCTTCACTTTTGACCTCAAGGGATCCTATAGCAAGCTAGAGGCAAGTCTATGCCCCCCTATCTTGGTCACTCAATGGGTCTAGGAAAGTAGAAAGGCTAGGATTAATTATACAAGGTAATTGGTTGACATGTGCGAGACAATAAGTATTCCAATGCACATAATTGACAATTACCAAGTCAAACCAACTACCAATCACTTATAGACACTAGTTATTCAAGTAAAATTATTGATGTTGTAAAATTGCGGCAGTGAACAAGTGTATATCGACAAAGTGTATTTTGCAACAACAACAAGAAAACAACCCAAAAAAATAGTAATTATGTCTCAAAATTAAGCCTTCAATGAGTAGATCAACATCAAATTACCAAACAATATTTCTAAGCAAGTTTCACCCCAATATTAAGTAAGTATTCAAGAATATCTTCAATCCCTGATGGTTATAGCAAATCTTTACAACAACAAAAATAAATCTACTTAGTTTGCCAAGTGTTGAGTTAGGATTAGTTTGAGAGTGAGGTTAAATAATTAATTGTCAAGTTGCTTTGAGAGTTAGAGTTGTTGATGTTTTGTATCACTTTGCAAGCTCGAGACTATTGTCATTTCACTTCTTTGGGTAAATGGAGTCATGCACAACTTGAAGATCAAGTTAGAAGACAAGGAAGAGGCGAGGGAACAAAACCCTAGGACTATACCCTCATAGGCTTAGGACATCTCCTTACTTCCAAGCCACCTAGCTAGGATAAACAAGAGAACTGGGTTTTAAACCTTAATGGGATAGCCACTCCTAACCCTTAATGCAAATCTTGAATACCAGAACAAGTCAAGAATAACCAATCTCAGTTTCTCCTAGGGTTTCTAGCAAACGAGAACCTAGCATACAAGGTAACATGCAACAATTATAAATCTAATAGAGCATCCACCATAACATACAATGAACATGGAATTAAACTTGAAATAAATCACTTACTAAGACAAGTCATTGCATATGAAGAAACCCTAGCTTGATTCATCCATCAACAAGAAGAAGCATCCACACATTATCCTTCAAAAATTGCGCACAAGACATCCATAGCGAAAAACAAAGAGATAGAGTGAACTTTCCTAGAGAAGAGACCTCATAAATGTGTGAGTTGTGATGATGAGTTTACAAAATGAAGCGCTAGCCTTTGTATACGAGGCTAACCAAGTGCTTTGTCCACAATAATGTCTAACACAATAATGAATCCATGATACAAGTGGGGTCAACCACTCAAATATCCTCTAACAATAATAAGTCATGCCAAAACATCATAATAAGCCCCCAAAGCCACACACGTGGGTGACGTCATGCTCCAAGAAGGTGTAAGAGGGCTCCAACAGCCACATCTTGTCATCAAGGTGCCAAGTATGGTGGAAAATGACCTCTCCTTGTCCAAGGTCATGTCCCGTCATCAAAACGTCAACTCATCAAAGTGGTGCCCCAATGGCAAGCAAGCCCCAATCCATGTTGTTATCATCCATATGCTCAACGTCCAAGGTGAAAAGACAAGTTTCCAAGGTGGAATGAAGGTGCACCTCATCTCTGCAATATGGTATCCAATCATGTGCTAGTGCAACATCCTCTATCCAATGCCTAATAACCTCTGGGTACAATGCCCCAAGGTGTGGGCTTCTTTCCCATCTGTGTGCTAGCATGACTATATCTACAAAGTAAAAGCTCATATGTCCATCGTTCAGGGTCTAAGAGGTGTGAGAGCCAGTATCATACCATGCCAAGTCATCAAGTGTATCAACGCTTTCCATCGCATGTGTTATGTCTTGCATGAAGTACATGGCGTCTTGGGTGAAATCACAAGGATGTCCTCCAAATACGATGTCAAGTGCACCCAAGTTAGTCAAAACCATGGAATCAAGTGAAACCAACAATCACAAGGGGAAACAGTACTTAGAAGCATACAAAGTAAGCCATCTTTTAATACTAAAGCCAAATGAATAACTCTCATTGGGTATCCCCTTCAAGCTTCACAGAAGCTCAAGACTTTATGCAATTTGGCAAGTTTAGGTATGGGAGGGCCATCGAAGGAACCGATCGAGTGTGCTAATACTCAAGTAGATAGATATTTTCCGGAAGAACCCATGAGAGATATGTAATGAATGTGAGGTGGTCATGGGGTTTACTTTTGGGCATGGGGTCATTAACATGCAAGACAATGTATGGGCTCACCTCCATGAGTGCTTTTGTAGAAGGTGCTCTTGGCGATTGATTACCCTTTCCTCGATGTTTTTTGCGTTTTGAACCCCTTATTTGCCTTTTTCTTTATTTTATTTTATTTGCAAGTCCCCTTAAAAAGGTTTCAAGCATAACACTTCATTTTCTTTTTATTCGGGATATATTCATGTCTTCTTTGATTGATGAATGTGTTTATTCGCATTAGGACTAGGGGCGATTTCCATTAATGAGGGGGTAGAGCTCAATTATGGACTATGGCTTTTAAATGTCCTCATTATCTCATTTTTTTCTTTTATCAACCAACTGCAATATACCTCTCGGTCTTTAGCCCCTTCTTCTCATAAGAGAATGAGGTACATGGTTTTTTGGTGTACATGTAGCCACATTACCCAAAATGTGGGAGAATGGAAGGATCAAGGATGAAAGGTAGTAAGTATGATTGGGAATGGTACACTACTCCTTTTAAGGAACCACCAGTAGTACCCCTTTTCCCAGGTGTGACAACATAGGACCAAGATGCCTAGGATGGCCACCAAGGTGAAACAAGGAAAAAAGCATAACTTATGAGCTCATGATTCATTATCCAACTCCAACCCATTATCATTACTCAAATTCCTAATGCATTAAATATGACACTTTATATGAAACAAGAACTAATGTACCTCATAATGTGTCAGAACACCATCTCCCAATGAATCTTGTTGATTGAGTGTGACGAGCCATGCTGAATAAGAAGAGGTATCTGAGGGGGCTACTGGGCTATTCTCTATGGACATGCTGATAATTATCATCACCAAGATCACAGTGTTCATTGTGGGCCATGAGAAATGATCTCCTCTAGTTACCCCTAGGTGGGAGGGTGTAACAAGCCCCACATCCACTAGCCTAGTTTCCTCACATTTTTTAGCAAAGAAACCTACCAGTGGATCCTCCTTGGTCGAATTCTCCCAAATATCTTCGCTTTTGATGGTGATATTTAAGCCCCCCCTATAATTATTTTGTTTGATTTTAAGAAATTTTGTCCCAACACCTCTTCCCATAAAGCGAGTCTATCCTCATAAGGTCCATACATATTGAATATTGAAAAATCCTTCCTCGACTCCATTGAAAACAATTTTGGTCCAGCAACCGAAACCAAGAACATTGAGTTAATCATTCTCACAACGCTTCTTCTCTGACCAATTAACAACCCCCCTGGATGCCTTACAACATCTACAACTATTAAGCCCTAATCCTTTTAGGATTTTTATAAGTCTTCTATATTTTTGTTCCCTCCCCTATGGTCTCTTAGATCATTACCATATCAGGTTTATGGATATACCTTAACTAACTCAAGGCAAGCTTTTTGAAGGCTTGCTTGTCCCCATTACACCGAGTCATATAACTAACACTAGGAACCTTCTCCGGGGCTTGCCATGTTGTAAGGGATTTTTTTAGGGTTTTTTGTTTCCCTTTTGAGGGATTTGTTTAGATACGGGGAGATATGGGACTTCCTCTTCCAGGTTGAGGGCCTTCTTTGCACACATCCCTACTTATTCCCCCTTCGACTCGCTCCATTTATACACGTTCTGTCTAATCCAGATTATGCCGAGAACGAAATAAAGGAAAATATATAACAAGGAAACACACAAAGATATTGCAAGAAACACAATAATATAGTTAAACTTAGATTCTATTAATGACTATTTGAAATGCAAAAGATTGTAAATGAAAAGCACACAAGCTAGCTAGAATGGTGGTAGTTTGTCTTTGAAGATAGAGATGTGACGATTACCCTCATTTGCAAGAAGCTTTACATCACACTCCATTGCATGCTTAAATGACCTCTTTCACCTCATTTATATATGAGAGAGTGAGAGGAGAATAATTCCTATGATGCATGTGGGATAAATTGGTTTAAGTTTACCAAATAACATAGGCATGTAAAACACTAGGACTTACCGAGCGATCACGCATCCTAGTACTAATTTAGCCCAAGCACGCTTAACTACAGAGTTCTAATGGGATTCAGTGCATTAACACTATGTTGTAGGCATGTACACAAGACCAGTAGGCAATCATTACATGATGTCTGTAATTAACAAATGGAGATGACATTACATTACATTCCCCATCAAAAGGGTGAATATCCCGGTTTATCAAAACCACAGGCTTGAAAATGTTGATTCAGTGAAAAGGTGGATGGCCACCGAGATCCACCTGGATCACTCTCCCCCTTTCTAGACCTAAGAGGGTATTTAAAGGGGTCAAATGCAACACAACCTTCTATTACTGCCAAATTAGATAGATTTATGAATACCTCATGAGACTCCTTCCCCTGGGCCTGTCAAGGGATAAATCCATCTTCCAAAAGGAGATAAATTCCTAGACCCTTAGATGCACCTACAGATAGACCTTTTCCCTCCTAGTTTACATTGGCTTTCCTCGACTTCTTTAAGTGGAAATCCTCATGCTCTTCAAGCCTAGACCATTCATTATAATCCAAAATTATTAATTCATTTTCTAAATCAACATATTTAGGAGGAACAATGAACTTACTCGAATGCATTGAAGTGACTTCCAAAATCTTTGTTCACCGAATTAATTTCTCAAGCATCACATTCGACTCTTCTTCTAGAAAAGGCTTGAGCTCCTTTATAATGTCCACTTCGCCATGTTCCATAGGTACTACCATTCCTACTAGCCCACCCAGAGGGACCTTCGAAATATTTTAAGCCTCATTCTTCTCTTGAAGGGCTCGACCACTTGCCTTTTGAGATTTTCCATCTATAGTTACTAGATATGTTTGTTAGGGTCCTACCCTAACCTCCCTACTTTAACCTGCCAAGGAGTTAGTCAATTAATGCATGCAACCATACTCTTTGAATAAGGCCCATTAGATAATAATGGATAGTTATTTGATGTAAAAGGGTCCAATTTACAAGGCCCATTAGGTAGTTGGTACCCGTTAATGATGTGACCACAAGTAGTTAGGGTTTGTCTATTAAGAATCTAGTTAAAGACAATAGGAGGCTATGGAATGTATTGTTGAGTATTGTTATATCTGGAGCTTTGCTCAGTAAGTGAAAGGTCACCCCACCTTAAGAGACAAGTGAACATTGCCTTCTTTCTTCTGACTTATCATAATACAAGAATATATTTTGCATAGTTCATCTTATTTGTCTCTTGCATTTGTTTTTTTGCAATTATATACTTTATACACCTAGTTTGTGTTCCAAGTCTCATGGTTAAGGAACACTACAATGTTATTGACTTTTCCACCTCCAAACCCTCCCCTACCATTTTCTTCTCACCCCAAAAAATTATGTGAAACTTCAATCGACATTCGTTAACTAAATGGCTATATGCATGACATCTAGAGCAACAAAACAAAATTCATACATAGTCCATCCATTGAAACTAGATTCGACTTCCTATCACAATTTCTGTCTCCTCGACCAACTTGTTCTTAACCTCTAACTCAACCAACAATCAAGCTATTGAACAAACTTTTCCATTTTGAACTGTTCATCCACCTCTAAAACGTCCCAAGGGTATCTCCCATTGCCTTAAAAAATCCTCAATCCATAGTTCCAGTGCTAAACCAAACATTTTTATTCATGCTAGGTGCTTGGTTATCCTATATGTTGTAGGGTCAAATGAAGGGGTCCACTTCTTCAGAATCAAGGATGTCGATCCCTAGTATCGCTTATCCTTTAAAATCTCAATGATATCCTCTTTTGTTATGAAGTGGAATGTCAACCACCCTCGTATTAGAGTATGTAAACCTAGTGATTAACCTAACAACTCGATCCAAGTCCTATATCAATCCACAACAATGCATTCTTCTTCATTGAAAACCTGCCATATAAATGACTTGTCAAATTTTGCTTCTCATCTCTACTAACCATTGCACAGTGATATCCTCATCCAAAACCAACTCAGTCTTAACTTTTAAGAGCTTAATGCATTTCATTTCCTTCCTTCATGAGTATAATTATGGTCTTCCACCTTTGTCACCGAAACCTAAACTCTCTAATGATTCTGGAGAATCCTCATAAGAAAAACCCTCCTTGTCGATACCTTCAACCTCCCTTACAACTTTATATTCCACACAACACTGTTCAACATTGGTTTGAAACGATAGCTTTACGAAACATGATGCCTTTGTTCTGATACCCTCCTTAAGAACTCCCATCGAGATAGTAGTATGATGACTAGTCTAACAACTCAATGAGATGTCAGATTTCATATGTCAACCCATCTTGTCAACACCAAAACCAAAAGGCTCCTTTATGACTAGGCTCGTCCTTATGATAGAGCTATCATTACCTTTTAAAGTCTCATTCTTCCAATGTTTTTCATGGTTGGAGTATTGAACATCTAACGAAACAAACAAAGGAGGGCCCCAAACCCGTGGGACTCCCCACCTTCCTTTTTTTTCCCGTAACAGGTCACCAACAGTCCACCTGAAGGGACAAATCTGACCGGCTAACAATGTATATGCGCCTAACCCCAACGGACCCAGTGAAAGTTGAACCCACGACCTCATGACAAAGAAACAAAAGGTTGGCAGCAGGGAATCCAACCATCTGACCTATCCATCGAGGCTTACTCCCCACCTTCCTTACACACCCTTTGGCTTCCTTTAACAAAAATAAAAATAGTAAACCCTTTTGATGGATTTATGGAGTAGTTTATTTGCTCTTCCACTAGCCCTAAACTTTGCTAAAACCTTAACTTCCATTTTTGCTCCTTATCCAATGTCCATATATTTCCTCTTATTGGTTTATATGAGTGCTTAGTTAACATGTGTAAAAAAACACTTTTTAAAATGAAATATTATAAAAGAAAAACATTTTACAACTTACATAAAGTACTCTATTATAACTATCTATTATGTCAAATTCAGTTAAGATTCGCAATTAATCTCAACTATGTGAAAAAACTAACTTATAAAAACAGTACAACCTAAAATAAATAAAATAAATCTCCTAAATTAAGTCAATACGTGGAAAAATAACCCCATATTCTCTACTCATAGAATACTTTAACTCCAATATTATCTAATTAACCGTACAAAATCCATCAAACAACACTCGAAACAATCACGACTCCCGAGACCCTTTCACCAGTTTTCATAATTTTGAGAATAACAGATACCGAGATATCAAATTCAAATTACGTGCGTCAAGAAGGCGCTTCTTTGCCTTTGTCTTCAAGATAATATAAAAAGAGGGGTACAAAAGCGGAGTGTTTTTGGTGACGAGGAGACATACAGGCAGGCAGACAGAGAGACCCAATTTGGACGGAGGAGAGCAGGTGGCCGCTACCTTTCCAGTTTCAGAAGAACCAATATTCAATGGAGTCCATCTCATCTCTTTGGAAGTGGAAGTGCGTTTTCTCTGTACTATTATTGCTCCTCCTACTCTGCCTAAATTCTGCTGCAACGGATCCCGCCATTAAAGGTTCTTGCTACTTGCCTTTTCCTCTTTCTTTCACTTCATACATCTCCTATCATCCCATGGAACGCCCGGGAATGGACGTCGATCCACCGTAATCACACGATAATGATAACTATTTATTTTCCTGTTTTCTTTTCGAGAAAACGGGTGCCGAGGAAGGGTTTTCAACAATTGTGTCGAACAGGGTTCTGACGAGTAGACGGTGACCCGTTTCGAACTCGAAGCGGCCTCAGAGACTCGCTACGAACTCTAACCCAATGACGAAAGTATGCACTCTTAGGCAAATCAAGTCTCCAAAAATCAGGATTGCTATTCGGGTCAATTTTTTCTGGCAAGTTTCCAATGGCATATTGCAAACCACATACCACACAAAAAACATCCACCATTATGGTAACCGCCAAGCTTAACGGATGCTTTAGCGCGCAAAATCGCAATTTCCGAGATTAAACAAGTCTCCCAGTGGACTAACCTAATAACTTATCTTGTTCACACCAGCCTAATGTCAAACAAACGCCAAATTGGGCTAGTTTTTGAACTCTAACCGTAGCGGGCCCGAAATTTTAGCCTTGGTCATAACCCTTCCTTGATTTATTTTAGCCACGACCGGGGATTGCCTCATTCTGTAAACTCAATGTATGTATATATGTACATATTCTCCAAAATCTGTATTCTAAAATTCCTTGTACTCACCTATCCACTGTTGAGCGAAAGCCAATTTTGGCGAACTTACAAATCCTAATGCTAATGTGCAAGCCATTCTAAATGTAATTTAGATACAAATTAGACTTAAAAGCTCCAACTAATCAAGTTTGAACCTTGATCATGACCAATGATTGAATGCAAGTGAAGCCAAATCTGTTGGAGCTGTAAGCCATCTTAAACTAAGATGCAATGTCATTGGATAACACATACTGAAATAAGATTTTTTCCGGTAAGAATATCATTGCAGTTTCTTAAAAAGTCTTTACATTTCATTCTAACGATGAAAAAGTTACAAAGAATTTTCAACTTATCTCCAAGAATAATATTATAATGAAACTGGTAAGATCACCTTATGCAAAATTTACCACGATAAATGCTAAACTGAACCATCTGAAGGTCATCTCAATATTGAACGGGATAAGAAGGCTTGTACAATTACGCCAAACTAAGATTTGAGCAAAAGCCGTTCCCATTCAATGCCCTTTGGCACCTAAAATTTAAATATGTGAAGATGAGCTTCATCTAAATTACAAAACTAGCTCACACAACCAATATTCTAAAATGATCTTGTTGAAGGCTGTGGTTGAGTGCTACATCACTTTGAATCTTTCTCTTAGTCAGTGTACATAATTGGAGTTGAAAACTTTCAAGAGATGTTGAGGTGCTTGGATTCAGAACATCTAGTTAGTTGACTCCCCACAATATACAAAATGCTTTCAAGACATTTGCTATATTTGAAAGAACTTCCAACTGGGATCCTTCAACAAATTGGAGAACATCCCAAAAATCGATATTGTCATTCTTAGTAGAACTTTCATTGTGATCCAGATTATTGAGGTCTGAATAAGGGGATGTTCCAATTCAGAACTAGAGATAGGCAGAAGTAATTCAAATTTATAGATAGGCAAAAGTCAATAAGAGCTTAGAAATGAGAGAGGTGATATTTGGAAACATAATTCCTTCCCTTGTTAATTTGATTGTTCTTCAAGAGGCCTAAAATTGCTGCTAAGAGAACTAAAGCTCTGTACTTTGTATATTTATACTGTAATAATTTATCATTTCAGTTTCTTTGTTTTTCTGCATATAATGTTGATTGACACAAGTGCAGAATCAGTGAAAGGTCAAATGCAGACACTATGAACTGGGATTCAATTATTGAATATTTAGCAATAGGAATTTGGAATGATATGCTGTTAATGAAGTGGTTATTGTGAAGAAAAATAATTACAGTAGAGGAGAGATATATTGTGGATGTGTGTAAATGAAACCTTTCTTTCGTGTATATATGTTACTCAGTCATCCTTGTGTAGGTTGATCCAATTCTCAGGTAGGCCACCACTTTTTTTTTTGTAAGCTAGTGAGCAAGTTCCATTAATTAAAAGCAAATATCTATAGAGTTACAGCAGCTTCCAGATTAGTCCGCCATAACAGGAAACCAGACCGATCTGGAGACAAAAAGAGCCAAAGTTCTAGCTTGTCATGCCCATAGTTTATAACAATTTTACAAAAAGACTGGCAGGGCCTGCCCAAAGGGTAACCAGGCCTTGTCGGTGGCTAAAGTAGGACAGGAGAAACACTTGCTGGTAAAGCCAGCCTACACTGACAAAAGCCATAACTAGAGAAGCTGTCATATGTAAACTAAATAGAATATAAACAACCATAACTAAGACTAAGAACCTGGATGTCATGGGATCACTGGATGACCCTTATCCTCAGTCCAGTTTCCATATGCCTTCCTCTGCTTTGACCTCATGGTTGGCGTTGCAAGATCTTTCATGCGTAGTATCCTCTTTGATGTCCTGGATCCAGGCTTGCACTTCCGGGGTAGTCAACCATCTATAACGGTATGCAGCTTCCCTGGCGGCAGATTCAGCCCGTGTTTAATATCAATGAATGACCCTCCTTCTAGACTCTCTCTTCCATGCTCTTGCCGCCACTATGAAGAACCAAAGCATCAACAGACCCCAGCCCATATCAACACTTGGCTTGAGCAGCAGCAGACCAGAGCGAAGGGACTCTGTTCATCATCATCCCGGGGGAGCTCTTATCCCAGATCGATCCCCAACTATCATTCCATCGTGTACTGTGCTGAGCATGGTGCGAAAGCACCCATGCTCCAGCCTGTCGCTTATCTGGCCACCGTCAGTTACCATAATTATCCTCCTGTTGTGCATGGTATGCATCATTTACACCAGCTGACACCTGGCTTGGGCGCATGTCACTCAAACCCTGTCGGAGCCGCCCCAAGCCTTTAGAAACGCACTCACCGATGATAACACTCCATCAGGGGCAGGTAGGCCACCACTTGTAATATTCACAGTAAAGTATTAAGGTTGGCCTGCTTAATATTTTCTCATAACATGCTTCTACATTAATCTGGCCTACTTTTCTTACACAAATATCCTTTCTTTTCTATGAATGTAGGCTTTCCTTTAGCACATTAAAGATGCACAATGCTAGTTCTGTTCTTGCAATAGTCTCCTTGTTTGATGCCAAAACATCTCACCCCAGTAAGACCACGTCATCTTGCTAAGATTTCTGATTCCCAACTCGTCTCATCAATTCTTTTGTTTGACCATTCTATTAAGTACCTTTCTATTTCTTTGTTATAAATTTTTATTTTCTTTCATCCGAGAAGTTGATAGGATCATGTGATTCTTGCTTTATTTCTTTTACATTGGCATAATTTGGTGCTATATTTCCAAATTTAGATAGTGTTTCCTTTAAGAAACTTATATGGAAAACTGGACGAGTTTTCATTTTTTGGTGCAAGCTATATTCTGTAGGTGGCTTCATTTTTCTTTTTTAGATTGGTGAATGTCTGATAATAATTTGGAGAGTGTTTTATTTATTTATCTTCCAATAAACAGAGAGCTGTTTGTTGGATTCTTAAATATACTTTGTCACCGACCTCGAAGGATCTTAGTGTGTGATGTTGATATGCTCTCTCCATGTTCTTTTTGGACTCTCTTACTCATCTTGTATGGGATTTTTGTATTTCAATTAAAATTTGTGAAGTTGTTGGACGAGAACTAATAGAACATCAGTCTTTCTTCCCGCAGCAATTGTTTTTCTTCTATATGTCCTCAATACCTTTTTATTTCTTTGTTATAAGGTTTTCTGGTCCTTTCATCCAAGTATTTTATAGGATCATGCACTTCTAAATTGGTGAAGTTTTATGCTACACAACCAAATTTGGATAATGCTTTCTTTAAGAAAATAACATGGAAAATTGGGCGAGTTTGCATGTATGGTACTAGCTGTTGAGTTTTGTAGTTCGGGAGGTCTTCTTCATGTGTTTGATGGCTTAGCATGGGGGGGACATAAAGTGGTCCCTAGGCATAAACTTTATTTTAAAGTTCAAGTGAATTTTTAATTTATGAGGGATAAAGTGATTTTTCAAGTTGTGTCAATGAGAGATTAAAACACAACTGTAGATCTTGAGAGGTCTAGGATTTAATCTCAGCCATCAGATCTAAAATAACTTCCCAACTTCCTCATGAAGAGATAAAAGGAACACTAGGGAAAAGACATTACATTATTCTTCAGTTATTGAAGAGAGAGAGAGAGAGAGAGAGAGAGAGAGAGAGCAGCAAGGGGGTGCTAATAGAGATTGGCGGCACTAATTCCAAGACAGTTCCAGCATTTATTACTGTATCGTACAACATTGATTGCAGGGCCGTACAATATGGATTTGAGGGCCGTACAACTTAGTTTTTTGCACAGAAATCAAGGTACTGTTGGTACAGATTTTGAGGCACATAGCTGTACTAAAATCTGTACAGAACCGTACAACAAGTACATGAAATCAAGCACACAGATCGAGGGAATTAATTACTGCTGTGCAGACTGTACAGGGCCATACAGGAAAGCAACACAGTTTTTGAGAAGTCTTGGTAATATTTTCAAGGTGGTGTTTGGCACGGTTTTCGAGATAAGTACAGTGTATTTATTGCTGGAAATGATTGTTGTAAACTCAGAAATTTCTGTGAGTTCATAATAAAATATCTCTCTCTTGTACTGGTTTTCCCTTCCGGGTTTTTCCAGGGGCATTGCCCAGAAATATTTGTGTCATTTTATGTGTTTGCGTTCCTATTTTCCACATCAGTATCAGTAAATGATTCAATGTGTTTTCATTTATAAGTTCAGTTTTATATGCATTTATATATGAGCAAGTTTTAAACTGTGATAAAACTTATTGAGACTGAAAACCGTGATTGGATCATAGAAAATTTACATGGTATCAGAGCATTGATACTGAGAAGGGAAACCAAGATTTGAAACTTGACACAAGGGTTTGCAAGAGAGTTGTAAGTTTGTTCAATAGAAAGAGGGTTGCGCCTTGTTATCAGTTGAGCAGGTCATATGGCTACAGGTTTAAGGGTTGAAGATAGATTGGTAGGGGTAGAAAATTTCAGCCCATGGAAAGAGAGGATAGTATTGTTGTTGGAGGAACAGGAGTTGTGGAACATTGTTGAGAAAAATGTCACACTTCCTACCGATCCAACACTTTTGGCTGAGTATAACAAGAAAAATGTTAAAGCCAAAAGGATTATCCTTGATGCCATTAAGGACCATGTTATTCCACATGTGACAGGGAAAAAGAATGCCTTTGAGATGTGGGCATCTTTAACCAAGTTATACTAGAGTTCAAATGAAAACAAAAAGATGGTATAAGAGAAAAGTTGAAAAGTATCAAGATGACCAAAACTGATACAGTTACTTCATACCTTACCAAGATAAGACAAGTTCGTGATGAGCTACGTGCAATTGGAGAGATCGTAGAAGACCATGAGTTGGTAAGGACTGCCCTGAATGGCGTGACAAAGCCATGGGGAGTCTTTGTTGAGGGAATTGTGGCACGGGAGAACTTTCCAAAATGGGATTGTATATGGGACGATTTTATCCAGGAGGAGACTCGGACAAGATACTTGCATGTAGGCTCATAGAAGGGTGAAGAGGATGAAGAAAATGTTGCCCTTGCAAGTAGTGCAAGGAAAGGCAAGCAACCTACCAGGCTGAATGCATGAGGGGAGGAGTCCTCTCAGGATGGAAGGAAGAAGGACATGAGCAAAGTCAAGTGCTTTGCATGTCACCAGCTTGGACACTACGCTAGTCAATGTCCAAACAAGAAGAAGGGCAAGAAGAATGCACAGGTAGCAGCATCAACTGAGGTTGATGATTTTGCTGAGAGGTTCGAGAAGAAATTCTCTCTGATGACTCGTCTTTCAGGCAATGGTAGTCTAGTGTATGAGGACATTGAAGTATGGTTTGTGGATAGTGACTCATCTAACCACATGACGGGAATGAGGTCAGTCTTCCTTATCTTTTCAGAGATAGACCTAGACTGCTATGTGGGTTGTGGGACTAGTACTAGGCATGCAGTGATGGGGCTTGGATGTGTGAGATTCCAACTAGAGTCATGAGGATCTCTGGAGGTGGTAGAGGTGTTGTTTGTTCCAGAGTTAAAGGTAAATTTGTTCTCGGTATCAGCTTTGAAGGACGAGAGATATAGAGTTGTGTTCCATTGTGAACAGGTACTCATATATCCAGAGGGAGCTACCCAGGGCACAACAACAATGCTTGGTGTTGGATATGAGAGGTTATACAGGTTGTTGGGACAACCTGTGATTGGGTTCAAGGGGATGTTTGATTCAGGGTCAGTGTCTGTGACAAATGATTGTGAGACTTCTTTCAGTACTGTCAGGAGACTTACATGGTATGAGATGACACTGATAGAGGAGGAGCACAAGTATCCTAATTAGAGTTCAACAACAGAGGTAGCAGGGTCTTCCAGTTCAGAGGGACCAGGTTCTTCCAGTTCAGAGGGAGAAACTATAGAGGTAGAGGACATGATTGATCATGGAGGAGGTACTACCAGAAGTACCTTCCTCACTAAGAGGGAGTGTTGAGTTTTGTAGCTCGGGAGGTCTTCTTCATGTGTTTGATGTCTTAGCATGGGGGGGACATAAAGTGGTCCCTAGGCATAAACATTATTTATAAAGTTTAAGTGACTTTTTAATTTATGAGGGATAAATTGATTTTTTAAGTTGTGTCAATGAGAGATTAAAACACAACTGTAGATCTTGAGAGGGCTATGATTTAATCTCAGCCATCAGATCTAAAATAACTTCCTAACTTCCTCATGAAGAGATAAAAAAGAGAACTAGGGAAAAGAAATTACATTATTCTTCATTTATTGAAGAGAGAGAGAGAGAGAGAGAGAGAGAGAGAGAGAGAGAGAGAGAGAGAGGGAGAAGTAGCAGCAAGGGGGCGCTAATTCCAAGGAGAGATTGGTGGCATGAATCCCAAGACAGTTCCAACATTTATTGCTGTATCGTACAACATTGATTGCAAGGTCGTACAATACGGATTTGAGGGCCGTACAACTCAGTTTTGTGCACATAAATCAAAGCACTGTTGGTACAGATTTTGAGGCACATTGCTGTACTAAAATCTGTACAGAATCATACAACAAGTACAGGAAATCAGGCACACACATCGAGGGAATTAATTACTGCCGTGCAGAAGACCATACACGGGAGGTCCACCATAGGGGGGTTTCCCCGGTGACCTCAAGGGATCACAGTAGCAAGTAAAGTAGCTAAGCCTAGCGCCCCTTCTCTTGATCAGCTAAAGATTGGTCTAGGTCACGATCTTAGAAGAGACATGAAGCTGTTTGAGTACCTGCCTAGAACAAGATCACTTTATAGCATATATGTCGTGATTTCCAAGTTGAAACATGCAAGAAATACCTCTTGAAGACACTAAACAATGAAAGTTGCTATGGCTGTTATGAATTTGCAGCAATAAACAATAGTACAACAACAATGAATAAATTATAACAACAACAATTATGCTTCAGAAATGCAACAATTGACAAGGAAAACTTAAGCATAAATTCACTAGATTAATACCCAATTGTTAGATGCACTTTCTGAATGAGTTAAGCCACCAATAAATGAGTGTATGCAGCAACAAATTAGAGAGTTATTAGGTGGCTGTAGCAAACTTTTGCAACAGCAGCAAGTTTACTAGCAAATTAGTAAGTTTTAGTGTTAGCAATGTTAGTAGAGAGCTTGAGAGAATTGAAAGAGAGTGTTTGTTGATCAATTTCACCACAGGAGAGCTGTAAAATCAGTGCCTTTGAGGGCTATAGAGTCTTTAAAACAACAAATACAACAATGCTTGAAATTTGAACTAGTAGAGACTAAAAGGCAGGGCTTAAACTCTAAGGTGCTAGCACATTAGGGCCTTAGGGTTTAAACCTTAAAGAAAAGGATTGCTAGAGTGCAAGCACATTTGGGCTGTAGCAACCTTTTCTCCCTTCTTAATGCGTCAACTAGTTCAAAATCAAATGTTTAGGGCTAAAATCTTGAAGTGCTAGCACTTTAGGGCTTTGGGATACTAACCCTAGCAAGGATTCCTTCACCAATTTTGGACAAAATTAACCTTGTGAGTGTTGAATTTTCACTATGCTAGGCTCAAGCATGAGGTTTATTTCAATTTTATCATGTACTTGAACCATAAACAAATGCAACTACACCATATACAAGTGCTGCAATAACCAAGATCACAAGAAGAATTACCATGCACAAGAACACAAGAAATATCCTGGGAAGTCCTTCTACTCAAGGGAAGAAAACCCAACAATCCTTTGCTATATTCTCAAGAGAAGATCCCCCAACCATAAAACCCTAATGCACACAAGAGGGTGCTCTACAACCTTGAAACTAGCGCCCAAGAGATGTGCACACTTCAGCCTTAAATGTACTTGCCGAAATTTCGAAATTACATGTGTGAGTGTGTTTCCTCAATGGGGAAATCACCTTTATTTATACAAGACCAGACACAACAATAGGTGTGTCTGTTGGCACAACATGGCCGACCTCAATAACTCAGAAATATAATTAATTATTGCAATAAACCTTAATTATCTTTTACATATGGTGGGGCCGACTTGTACCCTTTACATCATAATTAGGGTTACAAGTAAATCTTACACTTAGACAATATAGCAAGGGATCCACACGTCCACTAGTGCTTAGCCACTAGGGACACGTCCATCTGTGCTCAACCACAGGGACGTCATACTCAACATATCTCTATCTCAATTGAGTCCATAGGAGAATCATCTGGAGTAGCACATCAACCCAACTCTCACACAGAGGTGAACGATACACCCATCACATGGGCACACCCAACACAGGGGACGACTCAACTCTCACACAGAGGAGAACGATGCACCCCATTGTTGAAATTCTGAGGTCCTATGAGGCTGCCATCTAAGGTCTGTCCTTGACCTTAGTATGGCTCTAAGTTTCAACTGTTTGGCTGTCTTCTTTTGCTGTTTTAGGACAACAAACAGTCATCTCACTTTCTGCTCAATGTTTTATAGGTTAAGTGCTCTTTTAAGGTGCCCTTGCAAGTGTTTTCTTATCTCAATGTTAGCACATGCAATATAACTTAAAACACATAACATTACCTCTAGATCTTTGAACTTTAAAATGCTGTTCTACACTTCTAAACATGCATAAATTTGACACAGGTATTTTTGGTCAACATGACCCTGGATAAAACCCCCCCGGGGAAAACCAGTTTGGGATATATGTCTATATAATGATGATCAAAGCAAGAGATACAACAAGTAATG
>JASDQU010011735.1:177784-192787 GCA_032191745.1 Picea mariana
AATTAATTGTCACTTTATGACTTAAGTGACATATTTCACTTTTGACTTAAAACTCCTAAGTCAAAGTGAAATTAGAATCATAAAGTAAAGTATGAGGGTAATAGTCTTCCCCCTTTGTGCTTAGAGACTCATAAGCACATGGGGACCACTTTCCAAGGTATCCAAATCTCAACACCCATCACATGGGCATGCCCAACACTGGGCTCTCTCACAGTTCGACTCAACTTAGTCACAGAGGAGAACGTATCCCGGAGAATGTCACACGACGTTGCAATCATCAACAATGAGAGGAGGAAGCACTTATGCTCCTTTCTTAGGGTTTCACCAAGCAAGATGTCTAGCATGAAAAAGTAAAATTACCATGAAACATTAATAACATGAAGATAAAATTGCAGAAATTTCACTTCTCTAAGACACCATGAGATAAAAACCCTAATTGCAGAAATTCCATCCAAAAATCAACAAAGACACTTCACAATTGATCCTCCAAGCATAACGCATGAGCAAAAAGAGCTAGTAGCCCAAATAGGGCAAAAATTCAGAAGTATTCTCTCTCAAAGGAGAGTTGTGATGATCTAAAAATGAAATTAGGGTTTGTCCTTTTATATGAGACAACCCTAATAGATTTGTCCACATAAATTTGTCAACAACAAAATCGAAAGACGGCTGACCCCTTAATTTGCCTCTACATAATGCCAAAATGAAAATTACATCAAATAAAACCCTAAAAAGGGTGACGTCATGCCCCAAGTGTGTGACGTCAAGCTTGAAGCGGGTGACATAATTCTCTCAAGGTGAAACGTTGGGCTTCCAAAGGCCATGTGGCATGCTCCAATGGTGAATGAGTGTGATATGAGGTATGTCCTCACCCCTAAGCCATTCAAGTCATTCAGAACCATACCATCCATCAAACCCTAGCCCAAATGGTGATGTCAAGCGCTAAATGGTGATGTCATAGGCCTCCAAAGGCCACATCCAAGTGCAAGATGAGTCCAATCTCATCCCTAGATGATGCCAAGGTGCCTCCAAAGGCAACGTCCTCCATCCTCTATACACAATAACTCTAGGGTGCTCTGCCCAGACTGTGGGCTTTCAGTCCATGTATGTGGCATAATGACCAACCTTCTCAAAACCAATCCCATCTGTCCATTGTCCAAGTTTCCAAGGGTATGAGAGCCACTGCTTGAGGGTGTTGAGTCATTGGATGACTCACTGCTCTCCATCACATGTGCCAAAATCCTGCAATAAGGCACAACATCCCGGGCACAACCCAAGATGTCCCTCAAAGAACCATGTCAGGGCCATTCAAAACAAAGCAAAATATAAGACAAAGTAAATTGATGTTCATAAGACACGTTAGTCCTTAAATCATGTAAAGTAAGTTGATGCCTAAGATACAAGCCATGTAAACAATTCACCCCAATATCCCCTTCAAGTATCACCCAAGCCCAAGACCTTGTGAGGGTTACTAAGTTTAAGTATGGGAGGGCCTTCATCCAACCCTATTAGGTGTGCCACCTAGACAAGAAACAAATAATCCAGGTAGAGGGACAGGTCTTGAGAGTGACAAAGGAAAGTAAAAACCCATCAAGAGTAAGTGTGAAGATGTTACGGTTTAAGGTTTCCTTCATGGCTTATGGTGTCCATCTTTATGAGCGCTTTGGTTGAGGGTGCGCTTGCTCTCGAGTTACCCAATATTTGCGTGTCACCTTTTTCCAAACCCCTTTGTTAGCCATCTTTCCAATCCTTGCTTTCATTTATAATTTGCTTTGAGGGCACCCCTTTATGGGTTTCCAAGATTTAGCATTACCTTTTTGGGATTGAGGTGAGCATTGAATGAATTGAGCTCAAGTTGGACCGGCTTTTGGTGGTACTAATTTGCTATGTTCACTTGTGAGGGCCCCCAGTAGATAACTGGGGTTCTTGGTCTGGGACCAAGCAGAAAGACCCTTGTGAGGGCCCCCAGTAGATGACTAGGGTTCTTGGTTCGGGACCAAGCAGAAAGACCCTTGTGAGGGCCCCCAGTAGATGACTGGGGTTCTTGGTCTGGGACCAAGCAGTAAAGATCCTAGATGTATTCTAGGGCCCCTGGATGTGTTCCAGGGAATCCTTGCCCTGAGCCTGGATTGATCCTTGGATGTGCTCCTTGGTGGTTGAGATAAATCCCTGGATATGTCTAGGGCCCCTAGATGTGTTCTAGGGTACCCATGCCTAAAGCATGGGTTGATCCTTGGTCTTGTACCTTGGTGGACAAGACCCCAGATATGTTCTGGGGCAACCTGGTCCTTGATCAGGTAGTTGGTGTATGATCCTCTTCCTCTCTTCCAGGATGGTCCACAGGACCTAGGAGAGATTTTGAAGTCGGGCATGACCACATGAGGGATGTATCCCATATGCAGTGATGATAAAGTTAATTGGTCACCTTGAGAAGTATATGGACATGTGTTTCCACTTAGTAAACCTCTCCTATAACCCCGACCCTTGGTTTTTGAGCTTGAGTTTGTTTGAGGGTTTGTATTTTTGTTTTAGGGTTAATATAATTTTTTTTTATTTAATTAATATTAATTATAACATATTTAATTGTATTTTAATTATATTTTTTATTACTCTAACCCTAGCCTAAAAGTATAAATTAAGAACCCTCCCCCTACACCTACACTCACTCTCTCCTATGCTAAGTGAAGGATTGCTCTGAGTTATTCTTCCTATGAGTGCTGCGGCCTCTTTGTGATAGTGCTGCGGCCTTCTTGTGACAGTACAGTGGCCTCCTGGTGACAGTACAGTCCAGCCTCTCTTTTATTTTGCTGACAGGTCCCTTCTTTGATATCCATACTGCTGCTGTGTGTTGAGGGTGGTTAAAATCTCTGCTGGGAAGTGTTTTTGCTGCTGCCACTCCTTGACTGTTGAAGCTGGCCCTCCCTTAAGGTTACTTGCTGAGCTGATCTAGGCCGCGGCCCCTACTACTAGGTAGTTAAGGTTTAGATCTAGGACAATAGTCCTGATATGAAGTTTTTCAAAGCCTCTTATTCCCGGGCTGCTTCATCTCTTTCTATTTCTGGCCAAATCAAGGGTTTTGATTCCAGTGTTCCTTGTTGGGGTTTTGAGTATGTTTGTATGAGGGTTTTTCATCGTGGCATATTAGTCCTATTTTTCTCTTGATAAGAGATCTAACCTTTGAGGTAGATCCATGACTCAAAGACTTGTCTGAGCATATTTTAGTGGCCTTTTATCTCTCATATGTGTTATGTTCTACTTCATCAAACAGAGGTAAGATTGTCAAGAGGTAAGTTACAGTTTTCAGTTTTATTACATTGGTTATCACTAGATCTATTGTTCAGCATGCTTTATTATTGTTCAGTTCAGATCTGACATAGAAATTTATCTACAGTTCAGATCTAAGTATGTTGTTCACTCAAAAATACTTTACAGTTTAGATCTATCTAGTATACATGTTCAGAATTAACTTCTAGTACAGATCTAGGTGTTTTATTCACTCGGAAATTGTATATGGTTTACTGTACATGTTCAGAATTATCTTTTAAGTGCAGATCTAACTATCTAGCATACTCAGAATATTTTTGGAGTTCGGATCTGTATAAGTTTGATGTGTTCATGCTGATTTGTCCTTAGAAAATTTGAAAAGTTAAATTCTTGTTTTGTTTCCCTATTTCTAACACCTATAGTTACCCCTAGGTGAGTGCGAGCACAAATTTTTACTCTCCAATCTGAGCTGATATATGTGTTAAGACAGTGGTAAAAACTAGGCTAATTAAAGGAGTAAGGCCTCAAATTGTCACTGACCAAACCCCTCTCTGTTTGGGCTAGTGATTGCTAGCCTCTGGGAGAGTCCCTAGGCACACTGAAGCGCCTTGCTGTTGATCTAAATTCTGATTTCTGCATTAAAAACCAAAAATCAGCAAGCTGTTTGTCTTGGACAGCGTGTAAAAGTGGCCCAAAACGATGAGGAAAAGTGATTATTTTCGCTTGGAGGAAACCTGCAGGGTTAGCACAATGATAATAGACTGGAAAAGAGGCAGAAAAACTATTCAAAGGATCGAAATAATCACAATAAACAATTCAGAAAATGACAAATCAGATCACAAATTTACCATAGTACCGCCAAGAAAAGAGGTTTGAAGACAAACACACACTTCTTTATTGATCAAGCTTACAAGAGCGTTGATTGCGCCACACTTGGCAAGCCTACAACCGGTACAATGACTACTTTGCTCAGAGAAGAGCCACTAGACTAGAGAAGAAGAGAGAGGAGAATGAGAGAAACACAATGTTGCTGCTGCAATGAACCCACCAATAACCAATGAAAACCATCCAATATATAGGAGAGGAGTGTGAATAAAATAGGAGTTAATGCGCACGAGGGAATACGTGTGAGTGAGAAATTTAGGAATTAATGTGCATGAGGGGATGGAAAGAGAATTAACTTGTGTGAAGAATAGGAGAGTTAACGCATGGGCGATTAAATTAGGAATTAAATGCATGTTTAAATGCTAAATTCGGCCAAGTAATGAGTAAGTTTTAGCCAAGGGGAGATTCGTCCTATTTTTTAGGGGTTTTCCTAAATTTTAGGAAATTTGCGTTTAAAAGAAAATTAAGAGGAATTTGAGGAAATTAATGCATGGAAAGTGAAGATATGTCGTTTTAGCACCATGATTTTCATAGATAAGGTTATAGATTTGTCAAAAAATTTGCAAAGTCATACTTTGGTTTTTGAAAGACCAATTTATTCCAAATTAAGTCACAGTGTGTGTGTGTGTTTTGTCTCATGATGTCTCAAAGTCCTTGGGTCATTGATAAAATAAAAAGAAAGATGCATGTCAAAAGAGAGTCAAGTTATAGGTCTGAGTCAAAGGGCTTTCGTGTCTATTTCATAATACATCATTACACATCATGAAAGACAAGAAATTATTAAAAGATGTTTACCACATGAAAGAATTTGAAAAGGTCCTTGGTTTTTGGATTTGAAATAATTTCAGAAGGTGGGAAGTGGTATGTCCAAGTCGAGTCACAAGTCTAGGAGGGAAAGTCTTTTCAAAGTGTATCAATGACCATCATCACATGTGATTAAGTCAGCAAAATGGTAATGATCACATCTCATGTCATTTGTACCTTGGCAACTGAAAAAATGTGTGCGTTGTGCAAACGTGCTGCGCAAGTTACTTGGATGAGTTTGAAAGTCTTATCATAAAAAAACGGGTGCTTTTACCTTTCAAATCTCTTCTTATCATCTTGTGCATGCATCTTCGCCACCTTTTGTCCATTTGCATGCATCCTCGACCTGTGAATCAGTGATTTCCTTTCGAGCAAGCTCCAAGAATCCTCTGCTATGCAAACCAGTTGCTCGCTACACAAATCTTGTGCAGGCTCCCTCGCTACGCAAGCTCTGTGTAGCATTCTTCGCTACACAAGCTCGGTTGCAGTTGCTCTCGCTACGCATCCCATAGTCACTTGTTTGCTGTGTAAAAACCATTAAAGCCTGTTTTGTCCATGCTAGCATACTTGCTCTATAGTCTGCCTCACATACAGTGAAAGTTTTTTATGCTAATTCGAGTAAACCCTAGCCCTGCTAATTTGCTATGCAAGTTGCCTGCTGAGTTTTGAAGAGCTCTCTGCCTGTAATAGTTTTGAGTTCATCTTGCAAAAAATCCACAGAGCTATGACAACACAGGAGAAGAAGAAGTACATGGGAGGCAACGTGCTGAGTTATGAGCCACAGAGTCTAAGTTTGGTGAATTTAGACCATGCATTCAAAGTGTCTTTTGAGCAGGCCGGGTGCATGAGGTTTTGTGAGAAGATCCAAGGGTATAACCTGTAGTTAACAAAGGATTTTGCCCTAAATTATAATGGTGCCCAGACAACAATTGTTGAGGTCATTTTCCCAGTGTCAGAGGAGACAATAACTGCTGCAACAGAGATTCCAATCCAAGGAGAAAAATGGTTTAAAGGTATTCCTCTTGATCCTGTGTTTTATGCTAATTTCCTCAAGCCCAAGTACAAAAAGCAGAAGATTGGTGCCACTTTCCCTAGGGAGTATGTTTTGGAGCCCTATGAGAAGCTGTTGAGGGTAATCCAAAGGTATTTCACTTGTGAGGGTAGGTTTGATAGGGTATACCAGTACCATGTAAGACTCCATGCATTTCACAGGAAAGAGCCCCTTAAACTTACCTTTTTACCTATATAGAAGCTTAGGTAAAATGGCAGATAAAGTCCAAGCCAGGGCTGACCAACTTAAGAGTAGCTTGTTTCATTTTTCCTTGGTGAAGCTGCTAGTGGTTGAGGAGCTTAGAAAACTGAATAGGGATTGGGACTCCTTCTTAGCCTCAACAAATATCCCCCTAGACCCCAAAGGAGATACCCCCTTATCTGCAGAAAGATTGGCCTCTAACAACTCAGGTGGAAAAGGAAGAAGTGTTGCAGAACAGGGAAAAGGAAAAGGAAAGGAGATTGAGGGCCCTTCACTAAGCCAACCAGTTCTGAAGAAGGGTAGGAGGCTACAGTTCACTGATGAGCCAAAGGAGACATAAACACCCAACAAACCAACCACAAGGTCAACTGCAAGAAGGCTTCCCACACCCACAATGCAGACATATTTTGTTGAATCTTTAGCTCAAGAGATGGATGAAGACCAAATGCAGTCGGGAGCAAGGGACAAAGAAGTCAAAGAGCTGCAAAATCAACTCAAAGAGGCTCAACATGTCATAGCCCGGTTTTACCAGGAGAGCAGAGAATTGAAAAGGAAATTGGCTGAGAAGGTTCTTGATGTTCAAACATCATCAGTTAAAGCAGTTTCAAAGAAGGAAATTTTAAAGGGGAGGGAAGTTATGCAAAGTCCTAAGACAACAATTTTGGCCAAACCTACAGCTCCTCTGACAAGATCCTCAGCCAAAAAGGTAAGTTTAGATGCACAGGACCAACTTGTAGAAATTGAGAAACCTCACACTTCACCTGGAGAAGGAGAAAATACTATAAATTGGCTCAACAAGCAGTTAAGGGAAGCCCAAGACCAAATTATCCAGCTCAAGGAAGAAAAAAGGGTACCAGAGGACAAAATAATGAAACACTTTCAAGAATGCAAACCAGCCATAGATGATGCCTGTGCATCCCTTTCCAACGCCCAATCAAAACTGAAAAGAAATGCAGCGTTGCTCAGGCAAGTAGGAAACTTGAAAGTGCAAAACTTGACATTAAGAAAGGAAAACATGTATCTCAAACAAAAAATGCAGTTAAATGATGAAGCCAGAAGGAGGCTAGAACTACTTGCAGAGGTAGCAGAGATATGAATGAAGAAACCTCACAATTTTGTCTTTTTTGGGAAAAGAGTTACTACAGGATTTTGGGTGTGTTGCTGGAAATTTGCTCACTGTACAAAGTTGCAATTTCAATGGTGATAAAAAGAGGGAGGATGTTATCAGGTTCAAGATGTGTTATAAAAAACATTTTTGCACTCCCTGTACCTCTGATTCAGAGAAGGATGACAGCATAAAGCCACCTCTTAAGCCTAGTTGCAGTTTTGTCTAAGAAACTATCATACATAGCACTTGCGTAGCGAGCTCTCGCTACGCAAGTACTGTAAGCACACATGGTTAGTAAGAACAACAGGAGGTGATGGGTACACAGGTTTTGAGGTAAGCACAGGTCTCCAGCAAGTTGTTGCCACCAGAATTTCCACGGGTTTCAAGAAAAATCAAGTGCGCTACGCAAACGTTGTAGGTAGCACTTGCGCAACGTTAGCTCCAGTTTTCTATGCAAGGGTGGTAGAGTTACCCAACAACACACCAAATGCCTCGAAATGGTCTCTAGATGCACCTGATGACTCGCCACAACATCATATTCGAATTTTGTTCAAGATCTATGATTGTATAAGATTTTTTGTTTTACATTAAAGATGGTCAAAATCAAATTTACTATTTTTAGTAAAGTTGTTTAGGAGTTGTTCTCCTTCAATGTAACCAGATCCATGATTATAGGTGGCAGTAGTTCGACTCCTAGTAGCCTAGTGTGGCAATAGGCTCTTATATATTTGATCACTTTTGATGTAAAGTAGGGGGCGAGTTGGCAGAAGCAAGGACATTTTGCTTGATATTGTAAAAATATTTTGAATCTGAATGAAATACAAATGCATAAGTCCATAACTTTTCAAGACAAATTTTCTAATGGTGGTGGCCTGAAGTCTGTGCTCTAGTCTTTATATGTACATCTTGTTTTCTTATTCTTCATCTGCATTTCATCTGTTTAAATTGAAGATTAAAGGGTTTGAAATTCATCTTAATGGTGCTTTAGATTCAAATGATTTAAACTTTGTGTTTCTTTCTTAACTTATTAGAATTCATCTTTCATGGTGCTCTGATTTTCTTATATGTTTCAATCTTCTTTCACTCTACACAACAAATTTAAAAACTGGAAGTTCATCACCTACTTAGCCTTTGTTTCTTTGAAGAGCTCCACCTACCAGTCATTGTTTTCATTTGTTTTGAAAGGTTGATTCCATTGCCCAAGAGATCCTTCTCCTTCTTGCTAGCAAAACTCTATTAAAATCTCTTCAATCATCAAAACCTAGCCACCAATCTAGAAAGAAAACCTATCTATTAGAGACTAAGTGACAAGAGAGATACCTCTCTTAACAGAATAGGCTAGTGTCCAGTTCTAAAGTGGTTTTGTGGTTACCTCTGTAAGTTGTTTCTTTAGCCAAACAATTTACTCAGTGTTAACACGTCGAGTGCGGAAAAGTTAGTGAGAAAATTAAGCCTTGATTGGGGAATTTCGTCCTATATTTTAGGGATTCCCTATTTTTTAGGAAATTGCGGTTTAAACTCAACTGAAGGCGAATTCTATGGAGTTGATGCATGGCAAGTGGAGAGGCGATTATACGGAGGAATATACAGCTAAATTTAGGCCCAATTATGCGACTCCCTTATCTCAATTAATTTGTTTATTATATGCTCAAGTATTGGGAAAATGCGCCTCCAACTACCCATCCTAAAGGCTCATTGCTTCAGGAATGATGACAAATGGAACCCCCATACAGGCTCACTCTAATGATAGACACAAAGGTTCTGCATGCGTAAAACAAACATTCAAATTTTGACCCAGGAAAAACACTAGTGGACAACCATTTATTCATGAAAGGAAAAGCACACAAGACACGACCACATGTTGATATAAGTAGGCAAAAAATCAACGACACTTATGCAAAGATTGAAGTAGATAACCAAAGGGAAAAGACACTGCAGGGAAAATGTAGATTGCTGTCCTAAAACTGTAAAAAATCAGCAAGAACGAAATACTGAAATGACAATGCGGAAGGGAAAGACAACTACCCTTGACGCAAAATTTTTACCTCAAAGCTGCCATGATTAAATCATCATACGCAAAGGACCAATGTAGCCATGCAGCCAAATGATCAGTCCGACGAGAGAGGTGAACAAAGTCAACCTTCCAGGGGCACCAACCATGAAATCTCATATAACCCAAAGCTAGCTTGATGTATTTGCTAGTGAAGGCATAGTTGAAGGCTGCTAGTTTATTAGAGACCGTTGGTTGGGATTAGGAACATGGTATTTCAACAGTAACTAGCATGAATGTCTGAGAGCCAAAACTCTTAGAACCTACTTGTTGAAATACCTCCATCATTTCTAGCTCGACTGGGTCATGATGAACTCTGATATCCAAGCTCTGATCAGTCATAGCATCCTTCTGAGGAACAAGATCTAGTTGCGGGACCATAGGTAAAGTGCAAGGGATATCATCCTCTAGTGGAACCAAAGGTGGCTCCTTCCTGTTGTAATGGTATTTGATCAAGTTGTTCTTGAACCACTACTGTGATAAGCAATGATGAAGCCTCTACTAAGATGGGCATGGATGTAATGCCCTGTTGATTGATCTCTACTTGGTTAACCTGTGGTTCCTCCTCTTGAAACTTTTCATCCTCTTGAAAATTTTCGTCTTCACTAATGGGAGGAACCAATGAACACTCTTGAGTATTCAAATCTTCACCTTCATCTTCTTGGAACTTTGCATGTGACTCAAATGGTGCAACTATTGGTTCTGGATCATCTAAAATTGGGTTATCACCCTCCTGTTCATCTAAAATAAATCAATTAAAGTAAAAGTCATCGATGTCGTTGTTACCAAGGCTTGCGTTCCCTGACAATGGTGCCAATTTGTTAGCACACATTTTTACCCTCCAATCTGAGCTGATATACGTGTTAAGACAACGGTAAAAACTAGCCTAATTAAAAGAGTAAGGCCCCAAATTGTCATTGAACAAATCCCTCTTCGTTTGGGCTAGTGATTGCTAGCCTCTAGGGGGAGTCCCTAGGCACATTGAAGTGCCTTGTTGCTGATCTAAATTCTGATTTCTGCGTTTAAAAAAAAAAACCGGCAAGCTGTTTGTCTTGGACAGCGTGTAAAAGCGGCCCAAAACGATGAGGAAAAGTGATTATTTTCACTTGGAGGGAACCTGCAGGGTTAGCACAATGATAATAGACTGGAAAATAGGCAGAAAAACTATTCAAAGGATCAAAATAATCACAATAAATAGTTCAGAAAATGACAATTCAGATCACAAATTTACCATAGTACCTCCAAGAAAAGAGGTTTGAAGACAAACACACACTTCTTTATTGATCAAGCTTACAAGAGAATTGATTGCGCCACACTTGGCAAGCCTACAACCGGTACAATGACTACTTTGCTCAGAGAAGAGTCACTAGACTAGAGAAGAAGAGAGAGGAGAATGAGAGAGACACTATGCTGCTGCTGCAATGAACCCGCCAATAACCAATGAAAACCATCCAATATATAGGAGAGGAGTGTGAATAAAATAGGAGTTAATGTGCATGAGGGAATAAGTGTGAGTGAGAAATTTAGGAATTAATGTGCATGAGAGAATGGAAAGAGAGTTAACTCATGTGAATAATAGGAGAGTTAACGCATGGGGGAATAAATTGTTGAATTTTTGATGCTTAGCTCATGCACATGTAGTTTATTTCAATTTAGCATGTACTTGAACCATAAACAATGCAACAATACCATATACAATAGTTGCAGTAACCAAGATCACAAGAAGAATAACCATGCACAAGAGCACAAGAGTTTATCCTAGGAAAACCCTTCTCAATCAAGGGAAAAACCCAACAATCCTTTGCTATAGAGTCAAGAGAAGATCCCCCACACCATAAACCCTAGAGCACATAAGAGGGTGCTCTATGACCTTGAAACTTGTGCCTAAGAGAAGTGCGCACTTCAGCCGTACACTTAGCTTGAGAGAATGTTACAATGAGTGATCCACAATGGGGATCTACTCTCTTATATATACAAGACCTAGCACAACAATAGGTGTGTCTATTGGCAAAATAGGGCCGACCTGTACAACTGAATTACATGGTGGGGCTGACTTGTACCCTTTACACAATTAGGGTTACACAATAAATCTTACTCTTAGACAATATAGCAAGGGATCCACACATCCTCTAGTGCTTAGCCACTAGGGACACATCCACATGTGCTCAGCCACAAGGACGTCACTCTCAACAGGTCAACTCAACTAAGTCCATAGGAGTACCATCTGGAGCCATCTCAGGTTGACTCAACTAAGTCCATAGGAGTCTGACAGGAGACCATCTCAAGTCGTCTAAACTCAGTCCAAAGGAGCACGACAAGAGACCACACGTCATCTCAACTCAGTGCAGAGGAGTATGACACACCCATCGCATGGGCTCTCCAACAGATCGTCTCAACTAGTCCAGATGAGAACGACCTGGAGAATGTCTCATGAAGCTGCAATCAACAACATAAATTAGGAATTAAATGTATGTTTAAATGTTAAAATTGGCCAAGTAATCAGTGAGTTTTAGCCAAGGGGAAATTCGTCCTATTTTTTTAGGGATTTTCCTAAATTTTAGGAAATTTACGTTTAAATGCAAATAAGAGGAATTTGAGGAAATTAATGCATGGAAAATGAAGATATGTTGAGTGAGGAAAAGTTAGTCAGAAAATTAAGCCTTGATTGGGGAATTTCATCCTATTTTTTAGGGATTCCCTATTTTTTAGGAAATTGCGGTTTAAACTCAATTGAAGGCGAATTTTATGGAGTTGATGCATGGCAAGTGGAGAGGTGATTATACAGAGGAATATACGACTAAATTTAGGTCCAGTTATGCAACTCCCTTATCTCAATTAATTTSTTTATTATATGCTCAAGTCTTGGGAAAATGCGCCTTAAGCTGGGTGGATGCCACATCACTCTGTAGATCTGCCACATGTCGACCTGTGAGTGTGCCACTTGGCACTGCATGGATGATGACTATACCTGTTAAATATAGAACTTTCTAAAAATAGAATCCAACTCTTRAATTTCAGGAAGATGTCCACATCATCTAGGAAGACTAGGAGAACACCGCCCCTTGTAATTGTTTAGAAATAAACACTGCTAAAAATAGAAAGTTGTCCGAATGCCTTTGAATTTATACTCATTGAACTCGTTTTTTCGTAAGGGATCCGAATATGCACTCAGAATTGACATGCGAGCCCTGGAGCTAAACATGCTAAAAATAGTAAACTGTGCCAAATCATCCCGAAAAAGATTCAAAAGACTTAGAATGTCGCAAGGATCCACAATATGTGCTTGGAATCTGAATTTGGGGCCTGGAGCCCAAACTGCCAAAAATAGAAAGTTCCTGCATGTCGCCCGGGAAAGTGCTATTGGGCCTATAATCATGCAAGGACTCTCCCTGTATGCCCAAAATTGCTCCAAACTGTCAAGAGACCCAGTCAAACCGTGTCTCCTAAAAAGTAGCAATGCCTGCTGTATGTAGACATCTCTCTTGAACCAAATAACCATGTACTGATCATATACCTGCCTCTGATGGGAACCAACCTCTGCTAACCACAAGTGCTAAACTTTGGGAGAATTTTAGAATGCCAGCCAAAATAGTGTTAGAATATGATGGATGTGCTCGTTTTACCATAGACAATATCACTATTGTCACCCAACCATAGGCCGAAGCCACCCTCCGAGCACCTTAATCTTGACAGAGAATCACTCTAGAAGCAAACCCTAGGCTAGATAACCAAACAAAGGGTAGTGCACCTTTCTCCAAGGATAACGCACCAAACAAGAGCTGATCAGATAGTCCAAACCATAACCAAGAGATAGTCCAAGCCAAAACGTAATCTGCTAGCTGCAGCAGCTGCAACGATAACTTCTCCTCCAAACTTGCGCATAAACTGGCTAACTGTAGTGCGCACAAGTGAGCTCTACAGTTCTGAGAATGCCTGCCAGAATGAAGACTGGCCTCCTGTATTTATACTAATTCTGGCTAACTGCCTGGGCCGACTTCTCATTTTGGGTGCCTATTTACTTAGTATATAATATTTCTTCTAGCCGACTTCTTCTCTTGGAGGCTAATAACCTAATACAAATTATCCTCTTGAGCCGACTTGTCTTCTAGGGTTATTAGCCAACTCATTAGGGTTTCTTCTTGCTTCCCGGAATATTCTATTCTCGTTAGGTTTACACGTGGAGGTAAATACCTCCCGCAACTACCATAATATCAACACTCCCTCCTAGCTAGGGAGGTATTACAGGTAATGGTCTTGAGCACAAACATACCATTCACCTGATAGCATCAACATAGTTGTATAGACTATCTCATGACTAGATCATGAGTACCATCATCACCATCAGTGTCATCAGCTGCATCATCTCTCGAAACCATACACCATCTGAGTAATTAGACATGATGCTGGATAAGTTACTCACTCCACAGAGTGACACAAGAGCCATTCTTCTAATCTGAACATATTTCCTAGAAGAATAAATGTCCTGAACCATTTTCCGTCTGGGAAATCTTTGTCCATTGATCATCCATCTAGTTGATAATCATTTCCAACACTGCTGATAGTCTTCAAGGCAATCGAAACAATATCATTCAATAGAACACAACTGTGTCTATCCATAGTAGTACACAACTATGATCTAGTGGTACACTACCACACCAAGTAGCACACAAGTACTTGATCAGTGACGTATAGTCACACATAGTAGAACACATCCACCACAGTAGTATACATCTACTGTCTAGAGACATACCGTCTTCATAACAATCATCTGATATCAACCTGCACAGAAATAATGTTATGATATAAACTGAATCATCTGGGCCATTCTTCTACTCACATCTGTGAGATCTGGAAGAGCATTTGCCCTCTGAAGGTCAAACATCAATGATGAGCTATCTGGACTATTCTTCTCAAGCAAGGAAGAATAATTGTCCTGATTTCTGAGCTTGGACCATTCCCCACCCTGGGCCATTCCTCCGGCACTAAACAAAGTCCAACCTGGAGAGAATGAGTCTGCCCTAGGGAATGCCTGTCCCTGATTGCTGAACCTGGACCATTCCCCACCCTGGGCCATTCCTCCGACACTAAGCAAAGTGCAACCTGGAGAGAATGAATCTTCCCTAAGGAATGACTGTCCGGACCATTTCCTAAGGGAATGACTGTCCGGACCATTTCCTAAGGAAATGACTGTCCTGCACCAACCTCCAAAACGAACCATTCTTCGAAACTGCTCACAACTGTGAGCTTCGAAAGAATGACTGTCCGGCGAGGCAGGCCAGTCTTCTTGAGTAACCCTTAAGAAGAGAGACTGCCCTAGACCATTCCCCATGTTAACCATGATGGGAAATCGTTGTCTATGGTACATCAACAATCCATCGAACCATTTTCATTACAAAAATGACCGTTCGTCTAGACCATTTTCCGAATTGGAAAATGTCTGTCCGTCAGAAATCTCAAACCACTTTCTGAACTGGAAAGGAACTGCTCATCCTGGACCATTTTTCAAACTGAAAAATGACTGTCCATAAATCAATAGCACATCAGTGCTCCGTCCCAACCTGGGAGTCATCTCTTCCTTTTTCAATAGGGAAGTCATCTCCACGAGCTCCAGCTTGAGTACACAAACTCTTTCATCTTGGATAG
>JASDQU010011735.1:192793-213559 GCA_032191745.1 Picea mariana
CATGGAGAGTGTAATGTTTGATCTCAAGGTACTTTGGTCTTTCTAGAACACTGGTTTTCTCTGAAGGCTTCATATAGCTCTGATCAATATAGTGTGTCATTATTGGATTCATCTTTTGTTCCCCATTAGCTCATAACATCGTGGCAAGGCTCAAACTCGAACATATCCATGTGGAACTTCTTCTGTCATCATGAGATCTTTGTCATGGATTGGCAATCCATCATCCTGATCTTCTGAGTAATCATTCTGATACAATATCTCTGTTATAGAAAGTCTTCACCACGCTTCTGCTGTGCATTGGAGGTTCTCCACCAAGTCGTCTTCTTCCATCTGCATACAAGGGTCTCTTTCTGGTATACCTCAAAGCATTGAGGTTGCTCTACATACGCTTTTTGTTCAATTATTCTGGAGAACAGTCTTTGCATTCATCTGATGTCAAATTCCAAACTATGGATATTGTGGACAATATAATGGCTCATGTAGAGATATATCTGGTTTACTAGAACAAGTAGTCATCATAGTCTTCTCCCTCCATCTGGGATAACCTCTAGTTCTGGATCTCGCAATGCTTGCATTCATAAGACACCGTTTTTCATCACAACTTTCAGTACCTTTGCTTGATTGCTTTTAGTGAGTTCATATTAGGCTAGTAATCTTGTGATTCTTGATAGAATGACTGGTTGTTCTGGCTTTTCTTTCTTTCTTGGAATCTTCATGTTCTTCCTCATGTTTCTCTTTAGATCTTGGGTCTATAGATTCCATGCTCTGAAGATTTCATAGTAGGATCATGGATAAGGCTTCTTTTCGAAGAAGACTTCTTCTAAGGTCAAACTGAACACGTACTGCTTTTCCTAGCTGCTACCATGGATATATACTTTATCACCTTTAATGGATCATAGGATTGGCTCCTTCCTAATCCTTGCTTCATGTATGAATGCATGCTCTTCTTTTGGTAATATATAATCAACTCCCTCCATCTAGGAGAGTCCACGCTTCCGTCTGCATCCTTATTGCCTTTTGCAAAGTGTTACAGATCTTTTTCCAATTTCCTCTTGATTGTTGACTTCTTTCTGTCTTTACTTCTTCTAGGTTTCTTTCTGATTTCGGCTTATCTTGCAGCTTGTCTTATAGTCATAGTGTTAGCAGTCCTTATCTTGTTGTTCTTCCATAAGTATAGTTTCTCTTTGAACATATTATCTTCTAAAAAATAGATATGCAAGATATGTACCGAAAACATGGTATGTACAGGAACTATGAAGAGTATTGTTACCTTGTCTTTAGAAGAAGAAGTCTGTTTTGTCCTGCTTGGTTTCTTTGAGGGTTCCCTTTCTTCGGCAACTGATGCTTCGTGTGTTTCCTTCCTTTTCTTTAACTCGAGACAATGATTCTTGTAGTGACCATACTTTTGAAAATTAAAGCATTGTATCCTTGACATATCTTTCTCTTGATTTGTTTTCTTCCTCGAGCCAAACTTCTTTTTGTTCCTGAAATCTTTGAACCTTGCTGTGAAGGCTTGATCATCGTACTTCTTTTGGGGTTTCTCTTTTGCACTGATCCTTGATTCTTCTTGAGCACAACAAGTCCAAAGTTCTTCAAATGTAGGATACTCCTTCCTTGTGTTCATGCTTGCGGCAAATGCATCCCATGTCTTGGGAAGACCATTGAGTACTATGCTTACCAAATCCTTCTTTTAAATGATCTCTTCAATAGCTTGTAGTTGATCTCTTAACTGAGAGATTTTCACAAAGTATGATGTTATGATGTCATCATCATTCATCTTCATGTCACAGAGCTCATTCTTCAGACTCATTACTTGTCCAATGTTTCTGACTGAGAAGAGGTTTGTTAGGGCATCGTACATCTTCGATGAGTCAAGATGGGAGATGTAGGGTATCAAGTGGTCTTTTATAGAGTCCACTATTATACTCATGGCATTGATATCATCGTCTTTGAACTTCTCCATAACTGCAACGTTCTGCGGTTCCTTCTCTTTTCCTTCTTCAAACTTTGGTTCCACGATCTTTCCTTTCACAATATCCAACACTTTATTCTTGGCAAGGATGAGGTCAATTCTTGTCTTCCACGCTCTGAAGTTAGAAGCTCCATCTAACTTGTTTTCTGACTTCATAAAGTAAGTCATGGTTGCTTTGACTTGGTCAACCCTAGATTTGACCAAAAACTCAAACTTGACGTCTTGGCTTGTTGAGAGTACCAGGAGATGTGCTAGGCTAGGGCGCACTAGTCTATCCGAAAATTAGGTCAATCCCTTCAGTTAAGGTGCCTCAAAGAGAGGGTTAGGGTTTCTGCAACTGCACCTGCTAGTAACCCTAGCGACAGTGCTTTGGTGACTGCTTCTGCTAGAAACCCTAGTGGCAGTTCTTCAACGAGGTTAATATCCTTATGGCTATGCTCCCTTCCAGTGGTTAGATTGAATGAAGGAGGTGTGGGCCCATAACCTGTTAGAATATGATGGATGTGCTCGTTTTACCATAGACAATATCACTATTGTCACCCAACCATAGGTCAAAGCCATCCTCCGAGCACCTTAACCTTGACAGAGAATCACTTTGGAAGCAAACCCTAGGCTGGATAGCCAAACAAAGGGTAGCACACCTTTCTCCAAGGATAGCGCACCAAACAAGAGCTGATCAGATAGTCCAAACCATAACCAAGAGATAGTCCAAGCCAAAACGTAATCTGCTAGCTGCAACAGCTGCAAGCGCAACTTCTCCTCCAAACTTGCGCACAAATTGGCTAACTGCAGTGCGCACAAGTGAGCTCTACAGTTCCGAGAATGCCTGCCAGAATGAAGGCTGGCCTCCTGTATTTATACTAATTCTGGCTAACTGCCTGGGCCGACTTCTCATTCTGGGTGCCTATTTACTTAGTATATAATATTTCTTCTAGCCGACTTCTTCTCTTGGAGGCTAATAACCTAATACAAATTATCCTCTTGAGCCGATTTGTCTTCTAGGGTTATTAGCCAACTCATTAGGGTTTCATCTTGCTTCTTGGAATATTCTATTCTCGTTAGGTTTACACGTGGAGGTAAATACCTCCCGCAACTACCATAATATCAACAAATAGTTCATGTTGGCTCTTAACTCTCAAGATTTTCAAGGGTGAAAATCTAGGGGTTAACAATGAGAGAAGGGGGTAACAGTCCCATTGACCTACTTTTGTGGTCATTTGTTGGACATTAATAGATTATCTTATCTTATATTATTACAATATGGCTGCAAAATGAAATTATATGACATGCATGGCAACCGATACAAAAATATGAAATAGTAAAGCATGTTCTAGCACATACTAACTCAATCCATTGTTGAAGAGGGTTGGAATATGGTCTGGAAAATGTAATGTCCCCATTTTTGGACATTATTATGTTATAGAGTGTTATGCTTACCAGAGTAGCCAGATGGGGGTGACGGCGAGTTCAGGAGATATTGAGGGGTTTTATTGGGCCCAACTTGCATCATTCATCATATTTCATCATCAGGATCCATTCCACACAACTTGGCTTTGGTTCTGTTGCATTCCGACGATTTTTGTGATTTTGAGTTATTATGAGTCATATTTTAATTAATTTCACTAAGAAGGTCATTTTGGGCATAATACTTTGAGAAACCTCTTAGTGTAATAGCTCATCGGAATCGGGAGGAAGAGCACTACATGATTAGATGATGAGAAGTGACTTTCAGTGGCCGGAGAAGCCATAGGGACGAATAAATCACTTTTTAGAGGCAAAAAGGCCAATTAATTAATAAAGTGATTTAATTAAAGAATAATAAAAATACAGTAAAAGTCACTTGGAGGGAAAAGGTGAATAGGGGGGATAAAAGAGAGATAGGAGCGTCTATTCTCTCATTATGTTGATTATCATTTTGATGTCTGGCTTCTTGCTAGAGAGCCCATGCACTTGGGGGTTTTGAGGGTTTTGACTGAACAAACACTAGAGATCGGCTCGGTGGTGAAAGATTCCACCTTTTTTGATTCAAGCTTGGCCAAGGCGGTGGAAGATTCCTCCCTCACCATTCTACTTCAGTTTCTATGTCAGTTCAGATCCATTCTAGTCATCTGTTAGTGAAAGAGGACGCAACTTAGAGGGTTTCTACAGAGAGGGCTCACCAATTAGCAAAGGAGAGTTCAATTTGGTTTGTTGAGCTTGGTTTTGGGTCAGATCTGGATTGGAGGCTCTTTGCCACCACCAGAGCACCTCTTTTGGCACTTGTGGGGGTTTCTTATCCTCCAAATTTATCATTTTTCAGAGCTGGGCGAAATTCCTCTAGGAGGGCGCATTGACACTTAGTGATATAGTCAGTTGGAGGGTTGAATCTCTTGCTACAGCAAAGGGATCTCTTCTCATGTGTTTTCCATTCTCGGATCTATAGTTGGGCATCATTTTACAGAGGGTTTGAGGCCATTTCTGAAGAGGCCAAATTTGCTTGGTTTTCTACAGCCAGTGGGGTGCACTTTCCAGCCAGGGTGATCATACAGTGTCAAGGAACATAGCCATTTTGGAGATCTAGACTTAAGGAGGTGTTTGGAGAATTTTAGGAACTGCATCTCATTGTTCTATATTGTTTTTGGAACTACATACAGCCATAGAACCAATCTGATATATGTATTTCCAGATCTGAATATTTCATGTATGGAGCGACTTATTTAATAAATAAAGGTCAGATATGATTTGTGGCTATTTTATTGTATTATCCTTCATGGGTTTTTGTTGAAGTTTAGCTATCTTCTTATTTATTTGTTATATGCAACTATTGGTTGCAAGTACACATAAATATCAAACCATAAACAACCCATAAATACTCTGCAAGTAAACTGTTTGACGAAATACCACAACCAGAAAACACATAAAACCTCAATGTTCCAAGCAAATTTGGTTGGGAACATTACAGAAAATGCACATGGCAGCCCATCATCCACATGTAAAAGATCAACTATGTGCCTCTTCAAAGGCTGATCTATAGAAAGAATATTATTTACATCCTCCAAGAATTAACGGTGTAGGTTGTTCCAATAAAATGTCTTCTACCAAGCATGGGGATGAAGTATGAAATGAAATTTCAAATCTGGAAATAAAATTTGTTCACAATTTTGCTGGAAATGATTGTTTTAAAATATGAATTGAATATCTTGCTGTTCCATACAATTTTCAGCACCCAAAACACACTTTTCAGTTAAAAAATCACATGCAAATTCATTAAAATCTGAAGAAGAAGATGGATTGGAATTTCCAGTGCTTTTGTCGACATTGGCATGCTCCAAAAACCGAATTTTTTTTGAGTTATGTATGGCGGAAAATGGATGAAAAAATTCTGCATTCTTATCATCCACAATCTAAAAAATTTCAGAATTATCTAGGTGCAAACAGGCTGTAAATTAACATATTTTCTTTTGAATATGCACCTATTAAATATGGTTATAAATCTGCACTATGAATGGGAGAACAAGGCTGAAAAATTTCTGAATTTACCCCCTGTTATCGCACAATTTGTACTTTACCAAAGCCCAAATGCAAGTAGATACAAAATTGGTGTAACAGGGAGTGACCTATCACTGTCACCTTAATAGGAGACCCCTTTCTATTTAGGAGTATGTCAAGACTACCCCAAGGGAGACGTCCCTAGTGACATAAGGGTTTGAGAAGGCTAGGGCCAAAGTGTAAGAAAGTCCCCCCCCCGCCTCAAAAGTCATTCAGATTCAAAGGGTTCTTTATGTCTTATACAGATGAAGCAAATGAGTAATGTTGTGTACCTGCCCAGAACAAGACAACAAAATAGAAAAAGGGCACTTTCCAAGTACCAAAATGATATTAGTGCTTCATAAGACAATGAACTCTTAAGAAATGTACCAGTTGATATAAAATTGCAGCAGTATAACAGTTTACAACAGCAATAAGAAATTTGTAACAGCCACAATGATTATGCTCTAAAATGCTTTAGAAAAGACTAAAAATAGTAGTTTTGACTAAGCAAATTGATATTAGATAGTCACAAACAGATTTAACAATGTTTAGCTAGCAATATATTTCACTTCTGAGGTTAGTTTGCTGCTGTTAGATGGCTAATTGGTTAGTGATTTAAGCTAATCTAAGGTTAGTAGGAGTTAGTGGATGTTCCAAAGAAGATATCTTGAAAGTAGTTTGATCAATCAATCACTTGTAGTGGTAGATTAGTGCCTTCTAGGGTAATGGAGTCAATGATAGCAGCAACAACTCTCTTAGAGGAAAATAGCAATGATAATGCTTAGTCAAAGGAGATGGAGAGGATGAGAGAAGTGTTGGTAGCCCAAGGCCTCAAACATCCAAGTCCTGGAGATAATTGCTAGAAAGTAATGAAAATTAGGCCCTAGCGATTTCTCTTTTCCTTAGACAATTTGAAATAAAATATGCAATAGGCAATGAAGTAGGGTTACTAGAGTGGTACAATGGTAGGGCTTTAGTATCTACTTCTAGATAGATGCTTTTCAAGAAATTTTAGCAAGTGGAAGATTATAGAGAAAAAGGTAATAAGATATGTCTTTCTCCTAGGGTTTCAAGCAAACAATTTCATAATCTTTAATATGAAACAAGTAAATTTACCATGAGCATTCATTCACAATAAAGAAATGCAGATTTTCTACTTACTTCACCAAGAATAATCAAGCCAAACCCTAGTTGAAGATCCTCCACAATGAAGATTTGCAAAATACACCAAGATTTGCCTCCCGAAAAGTTGCGCACCACTTAGTTTCAGCCAATAACCCTTAAAGAGGGCCAAATTTCAGACCACACACTTGTGTGATGAAAGATGATGAAAAAATGAGAGTTTTATCTCTCTATTTATACAATACTTATGACCTTTAATTAAAATTAGGTCATCAAAAGGCTGACATGGCCAAATTACATCAAAAATCCAATTTTTACATAAATTCAAATAAATAAACCCTAAAATCACTTTTAGAGGTGACCTCATGCCCTTCTAAGGTGACGTTGAGCCTCCTAGGTGGAATGTTGGGCCTCATCTGCAAAACGTTAGGCCTCCCAAAGCCCTGTATGATGCCACACGTGCGAATTAACACACAACCGCCTCCATAATTCCAATCCTGATGCTGGGTGACGTCTAGGGTCACAAAGGTGACGTCATGGGCCTCCCAAGGCCAACGTCTAGGTGGAAGAGCAAGGTTCCCCTGGGTCTAGGTTTGCCAAAGTGTCTCCGATGAAATGTCCTTCTTTCTTCCTGGTGCAAGTCTCTGACATCTCTCTGCCCTTGGCTGGGGTCACAACATCCATCTGTTGGGCTTTCGACCCCATGGAGATCCGACCTAATCATTCCCCCATATGCACCTATCCACCAGGCAAAGTCCTGCAGCATCAACAAGTACGCCCTCCATGGGCTCATAAGTCACAGGGATCATAGCAATGTCAATCACATCCAATAATCAAATTACCCAAACATGTGCATCACACCCCCCTTTACCTAGACAAATGCTCAAAGACGTTATGCAGTCTAACAAGTCAGGTTTGGAGAGGGTCTCAGGATGTCCTATTGGGCTAATCCTCCTTAAGCTCGGGTTGTTTCCCAGATGAGAGCCAATCTAGGTCATGTAAGTGTGTGAAATGGTGTAGGGGAGTGCTTGGGTAGAGGGTGCAGTGATAACAGGGAAATGTAGGTCTTGCATGTCGGTGCCTCTATAGAGGGTGCGCTGCACCTTATCATGGATGCCATTGTTTCCTAGCCCATTCAATTCCTTTTATACTTAGTCTTTTTGCTTTTTGGTCTTTTTCTTTTCAAGGGAAAAGCTGGGGGACATTGTCCTGGCGTGGTGACCAGAGGTGACAGTGTTACCCACAAGCATTTCACGGAAATGAAAAGGCTGGCTCGTGATGAGACCCCCTTTCTCTTGGCTATGCCACCAAGAGCCACTACCCTGGTTTGGTGACCAGATAGATGGTAGTGTCATATCGCTACATGCCCATGAACCTAATAGGTCGACTCATGATGAGACCTCCCATCCACCAACTAGTACCTTGAGTTTTGTTTCATCTTACGGGTCCCCTTTTCTTACCGAGAAGTCTTTTACTGCTTTCTCAGGAATCCCTAGGTGAAGCATCTCAAAGGCTTCATTTTGGCTTTTAACTCTTGCTAGCTACTTTTACCTTCTGGGCCTTTAGCCCCTTCTTCCCACAAGGCAAGGTACAACCCTTCCTAGCGTGGCAAACCCAATGCCCGAACCAAGGTAGGGGGGGATGAGAGGAATAATGATGGAAAGTAGAAAGTATGGAGGGAATGGACGATGACCTTTCATAGACCCACCCAGTGGCAACTCATTCCAAAGGGGAACCAACTTACTAGGGCATTTTGTCACCCTCCTTGGTATGAACAAGTTAAAGATCATAATTTCCAAGCGAACGTGATGAAATGAAGGAGAGTTCAGTGCAACATATTCTAGTGCTTCAAAAATCAGAGTGACACATACCATGATACCCAGACTCATTACCTCATGGAGCAAGACTTACCGCTACTTCAGGACCAGGCTGGTGGGATGGATGCTGCCGCTGCTAATAGATGGGCTGCACTGAAGAAAAGATGGGCCCTCCGGGGCCATGCTCAAGTCATACGGCTCTCGACACTCCATGTCTAGGATCTGTGGGCCTCGAGACATGATTTGCTTAGTTATCCCTAGGATAGGGGATAACACCACCTATTTTCAGTGAACTCATTCACAATATAATGCTGTCCAAGGGCCTCAAAATCTGCAATGTTAATTTTAGAATATTCACTATTAGTATCATAAATGGGGTCTCCATATAAATTGCATATCCTCATCCAAACTATGATCACTAACATGAAAATTCTCAATGCATGAGTTGCCCTTAAACAGATCTAAATATTCCTCTTTTTCAAGGGTTTGAACTTTGTCCTCAAAGTTAATGTTCTCAAAATCATAGGAAAATGCATCATCAAAATTGAAAAGGACCATAGCTTACCAAATCCTTCTCTTCTTAAGTGGATGAAATAGATGCATGGATGTTCTCATGACCAATATATTTTACATATGGGGCTGCAATATCTTCTTCAACAAGCTCATCACCCATCTTTTCTTCAAAATCTGAAATATCATGAGAAAGTGGCTCATGGTATGAAGGTCGGTCTTCCAGGGATTGCTCATCAAAAATTTCATGAAAGCTATGTGGATCATAACCATCCTTCCAATGCATGCAAAATACACGGATCAAACTTGGAAATGAACAACGTTTCTTTTCCTTGTCCAAATCCACAAACCAATCCAAGGCATCACCATCAAAAGTAGATACAAAAAATTGCATCATTACATCCTCATCATTCATGTTAACTCAAAGATTCAACATTACTTTAATGAAGGATGTAACATGCCTTATTGCCGAGTCATTGTGCCCATGGAAACTCAAGCCATACCCATCGAATTCTTTAGAAACATCATCAAACTCATGTGGGTATCTTTGAACATTTGAAAATCAAATGCTGGATAAGTTTGGATCTAAATCTTCCATATTTCTTCAATCTAAAGCGTCGAAATCCGAAGATGCATGTGTACAATAATACCTCATACCCAAAATCTGAAATGTCGAGTCGCCAAGGTGAATTCATCAAATATTTGCTTGTTGTCCTCACCTTCAAAATCAACAAGCCATCAAAATTGGAGATGCCAAAATGAGAATAAGATCTTCAAGACAAACCCTCATTAAAGAATGTCGCCGGGAAATGGATTTCATCTCCAACAACAACGCCGAAATGTTACAACAAAATCTAGCATCCACAAAGTGTTAAGTCTCAAGCACCATAATTCTAGCTTTGTGTAACTCAAGAAGGCTCCCCATTGTCACCTCAGTAACGCTTCCTCTCTCTTTAGGTTGGCTTTTTTCCAATTCAAGGGGGGTATCCCTAAGTAGGATTGCTAAGGCTATGGAGTGGAGGCTCTATGTGATGTTTGAAGAGTAAGCATTAACAAACAATGTGGTTGTAAAAGTGGTGAAAACATGAATGGTGTGAGAACAAAAGGTGATGAAACCTCAAGACTCATGCCTACAAAATCTTGGGCCAAATGGAGTCAATGGGGTATGGATCTAAGAGGGAAAATGCATGGATATGTAAAGCAAACAAGGGTTGCTATATGTGCCACAAATCAGTGTTATCTTGCTGAATTCTTTTTCAGAAAATCAACCTTGGAAAGCTAGGGGTGCCATTCTTAAGCATTATTATGAAGTTAATGTCATATTATACTAGCAACAACCATGTTTGTTAGATGCAAGCTTAACACAACAACTATGGAAATAAGAGGGATTATATCCTCACATTACACCATCCAAATGAGAGATACTTCATGACGAGGCCTTTATAACATACTACAAGGGCTTCCTACAACAATAAACACCATATGAAAAGTAGTGCCAACATAAACGTCTTACATTAACTAGAAGCACTACCTCCAATCTTCCATTAAGCTTGCCACTATGATGTACAATGTAGCCCAAGGGGAGAACTCCTCAATCCCTAAATTCCCAACCCTTTAACCGTTCTTAATCTTCAAGTTGTGCGGTCCATTTGGTGATCTCAGAGTTATCTGCACTGGTTGAACTGGACTGTTTCACAGTGGTGAGGGACTGAACTGGCAGGTTTGGTTGATTGGTTCAACCAGATTGGCTGGTTCTGTTTTGAAATGGCCCTTAAAAAACCAGTTCCCACCCATGGGAGATTATTGCCAAAAAACTGAAAAAAGCTTGCAAAAAATAAAGAAATGGGCCTTACATGCTACATTCATGAGCAAACTTTGCATATTTACATATTTTAAAAGATATGCATATTTTATGTGTTTTTAGTTGATTGGTTCTTCAACCAGGTTTTCTGGCTGGTTCCAGTCTAGTCTTGGTCTGATCCTTGTCCAGCTCCAGTCCAATCCCAGTCTGACGCTTGTCCATCTCCAGTCCAACCCTTGTCTGACCCTTGGGCAGTTCTGGTTTCGGTTCTGCTCTTGATAACTTTGTTCTCAATATGGCATGCCAGAGGTTCTAGCTTTAACACAATCACAGGGGTTTTTGCCGGAAAAGGATGACCCTAGCCTTTTCATGGCTGCCATTGTTCTTCCTGGTGCGCCCATCTACCGGGGTTATCAAGAGACAGATGATTAATAGTATGGCTCCCAGGTCTAAATCAGTGTCAGCTTGGGGGACTATCACCACTTCTCAGTGACCCCAGCGACATGGCTGTTCCAGACCCTGTGGTAGCGGCTAGGAGAGGCCTCCCAGGCTTCAACGGGGTGACATTGTCCAGACAACAACACAGTGCACAATCTAGATTATCTTCTAGTTCATCTTCTAGACAATGTTCTATCCGGAGCTTCCTCCATTTGGCCTCAGATGTTAGGAGAGTGGTTCCTAGTGGAACTTGATTTGCTCTTACTCTTCGTATTCCAGATTCCGGGTCTGTCTCTCCCAAATCTATTCTTAGCTATTAGAGCTCTGTTTAGATCTTAGATTAGGGCAATACCTCATTTTATTTCTCTTACTTTTTGCTTCTTGCTTTATTTAGGAGTCGTTTCTGAGCGGCCACTTTGTATTGATATCTGTACTTTGTAGTCCCATTGAACTACTTTTGTGGTCATTTGTTGGACATTAATAAAATTATCTTATCTTATCTCCAGTGGGTTTTCTATTTTTTCATATTGGTAAAGCTACCATGTTGGGCTTTTTAACCTTACTACTTTGATATTCATGAATATAATTCAAGTGGCAACCTCAGATAGTATTACCCTTGGGAATACTCAAATACTCAACATGGTGTCTTTTAATTGGCAATCATTCATTGCTGACAGATTGTAAGAGATCCCAAGGTCCAACCATTGCTATTAGTTATTCAATCTTCCAAAATTTAAGCATTTAACAGACCATGCTCAAGAGCATCACTTCATCCATTCATGGAAGTTTAATGCTCCAGAACATGGAAAGAATGGTCAATCAACTGCAAATCTAGTGAAACCTCGTGAACATGAATATGAGAGGGCTTTATTATTGTAGGAGCATTACAAAGTTATGTTATTATTCTCTTAGAACTGTCAGCATAGTTACTAAGGTAAAGCCACATCTCTGATTGATTTTCAATATTAACTTGCTCAGTGTTTCCAATTTTGATGTATTGTTTTCTCCAAGAGTCTTTTTGATCAGTCTAAGCTATTTCATTTAACCTTAGGTAGTTAGTTGACTTGTGTCTATCTTGTTGCAGCTTTTAGGGGACTTGATTCTATGGATGTATAGATAGATAAAATTCAAGCCCAGTTTACACCGTGATACCTTCAATCAAGGGGTCAGGCTTAATATAATGCATGTGGCAACTTTACATCCATAAAACCAATATTTGACTCCAGAATTTGGAATCCATTCTGTGAAATTACACAAATAAGCACAATGATGATCAGAAAGATAAAATAATTAAATCTTAGTACTGATGGCAACGTATCAGTGAAATTGCAGATGTTCGTATTGGAATTCCAGTCACACTACAGCTGAATCTTGCCCCATTCATTGAAGCTTCACCTGGTGTTAAGCCTGGGTCTTTAATAGCTTGTGAGCGGGTTCACATTCCAGGCCTTCCAAGGTTTACTAACATCAATAAATATGCTCATTCATATCGAGTCAGGGTGGAATCCTCAGAAGTGTTGTCAGGAAGATTTGCTGAAAAGATTGAAGTCTGCATTCATCAGTAAGTACCTTTTCATGATTTTAACAGGTGCATTTTTGAGAAGCATGGTTCCTATCACAATTAATCTGTCTGAAACTTTAACTTGCATTCATAGTAATTCTTCTTACTTTTGGTAGCGTTTGTGTGATTTTATTAACAGCTGGAGGAAGGAGGTTCCTTACACCTTCATGTTAAGTTTCTTGTGTTTTGTAGCTAATCAAGAGTGCTTGTAATATATATTCCAAGAATAGGGATCTCAGATTCACAGTAGTTGATTTTAGGAACTTAGATCTTCCCATCTAAGGTGTAATTTCAACTCATAGGTGAAAATATACTTTTCAACTTAACTTTAAATCTCTTTTATGTTTTTCAAAAGCATTTTCTTTATTATTAATATTGGAAGATCTTGGAACAAACTGTTAGGAGGAGAAAGAAATGAGCCAAAAAGGAATTGATAAAGTCAATCTCTCACGTGGCTTCAAGAAACCTATTATTAGCTTATAATCTTGATTATGAATGTGACAAAAAACTGCATATGGATGAAATTGCACTTATCCACTTTGGTTTCAAAATTAGTGACAGTGGAAAACATGTGTTTAATATAGCATTTTTCCATTCATTAACCATGCTTACATTATTTTTAATTGAGCATATTCTTGCTTTTATCTACATGCTACACAAATGTAAAAGGTACCTTTCAAGGTAAGTGTTTGCCATTTGAAATGGGTACATAAAGATACAATGTTGAATTTTCAAAACTTACATATTTTTGACTTGCAATGTCATATAATGAATTGGAGTGACATACCAGTTACATTTGCTTAGACCTTTTGTGTAAGAACCATTCAAATTGTCAGCTATATACCAAGTCTGAAAATTATGTCAACCTATTGTTGTAAGGGACGTGTATGGAATGCATGTGAAGCTGTTAGTCTAGAGATAGCGATGCAAAGTAAAAACATTCATTGTTAGCTAGGGGAAACCCAAACTTTTAACATATGCATTATGGCAACTATGCCTTTGATGTTAACTGGTTCCATAATAATGATAAGAACAGGACAAAGAGGACTAACAGTTGAATAATTTTTCTATCCTCAATACTTATCTGGTAACCAACAGAATAGGGACTGTAAAATACCATGTAATAGGGTTTACTGCATGGATCTGATTCTTGTGAAAGTTTGTTTTAAGTTTCATTCTGTAAAATTAAAGTTTAGATTTAATACAAAGGTTCATGTTTGACAATGTTTGTTTTCACACTTTAGTTGATGTTTATTTGTGCTGTTAGAGCTTCATTTTTTTGCAAAAGTTGTTTGGTTGATTAGGGAGGAAAATTAACAAGAAAACAAAAGGTAGGGGTGTATATTCATGTATGTCTAGCTTAGATAAAGCATATAAAGGCTTTTGGCTCTTTTTTGTAATTTATCAGATTTTATTGGCTGTATTTAGAAGGGGCATACCAGCAAGCATTTATTGTGTCTTGGGACAATATCCTGAAAAATTATATTCCATACTTAGTTACAGATGTTATCTGATTATTTATGGCTATTAAAGCAGAATTACTTTATCAAAGGGACAGCTAATAACACTCTATCAAAAATTTGGTAGATTACATTTGAAGACTTGAGTACCAGTAACATAGTATGGATTTTCCTTTTCAGGAATGCATCTCTTGGACTTGGGCAATGCCCTAAGGATGAGTGGAAATTGCTGCAAAAGGGGTTATGGAGTGTCACCATGTCACCTTATGAGACTAGATTTGTTGATATTAGGATTATAGATTCATTTTCCATCTCTGTTACAATCTCAGTTGATGAAGGCAAGTAATCTAGCATTTCCTAATCAGTTGTTAGTCTTTCATCTGGAAATGATTCATGGCATGTTTGCAGCTTGATAAGAATGAATTTTTTAGTTTAAACCATTGATTGCATTGGATGAAATTATTGTTCATTGTTGCAGAGTTCCGACTATGGCGTTTAGTTTTCTTGGCTTCAGGTTTAGTAATGCTGCTTTTGGCACCTATTGTGAGTGAGTGGGTGCCCTTTTATTACAGCAGTGCTATGGCTCTTGGTATCATCCTTGTAATATTGATGCTTCTTTTCCAGGTGATTATCCTAGTAGTCTCTTCTTCTGCTGTCTTCAATTTACTTGATGGCCCCAAATTTAAAGCACAAACATTTGTCTGCTTGGTTCTTTGTTATGAAGAAAATGAACTCTTGGATTTTATTAGCATGAGATTCATTCATAGTATAGTCCCTCTGTAATTTCTTTTGTGTTGTCATTTATGAATAGCAACCTGTACTTTGAGTTATTATTTTTTCTGTTGATTCATGCATGTTAAAGACCAGGTCTCTGTTATGTTCTTAATTAAGAATGTTTAAATGGAATTTGGTATAATGATGACTTGGATGTTTAGACTATTTTCTAGATGTATGTCGACTTAATGAAGACTTTGGCTTGTTTATTTGATTAAATGTGTTTAGGATTAGTATTTACTTAGCGAAACTAGAATGGTTTAGCTTCTGTGGGACTAGGTGAGGTTGAGTTAAGATAATTTTTCTTGGTGGCTCTGATTCCATTGGTTGTCTTTTGTATCCAGTAATAAATGGATTGGTATAATGCCACAGGAGTTTCAGTCACTGTGGCCTTCTTGCATTAATATTGCGCCCATCCCAATCCTTGAAGCGTTACATTTGATTACAAAAAGGTTTTGTAAAATCAGGGGTTGCTAATACAAGTCTCGAGGACATAATTTTTCTTCAATACTTCAAAACACTTTTCTTCTTCATCATTCCATTGAAATTAAATTTTCTTTAGGAGATTTGTTAGGTGGGCAAACACATGAGCATAATTTTGGATGAATCTTCTTGAGTATCCTGTCAAGCCTAAAAATCCCCATAGCTTGGAAATGTTAGTTGGCTTGGGCCATTTTGTAATTGCCTTAATTTTACTTGGATCTACCTTCACCCCTTCCTTTGATATCACTTGACCTAGATAATGTGCTTCTTATTTATTGAACATGCATTTTGATGTCTTCTCTCTCATGGATTTTTCTCTCTTTCTCTCTCTTTTGTTTGATTGTTTCTCTTGATAACATTCTGTCAAGTACAAAATTTATATGCATTTAAAAAACTAGTGAAGTTATAAATTGGATTGAATAACTTGCCTTTTTCTGCTGAACACCGATTTCTTTCTGGTTTGTGCTCTATGTGTTCCAGCTCTGTTACCGCAATTGGTATTTTCGTGTTACACTGTAATGTTCCATTTTGGGACATTATAACTTTACAGAGTGTTATGCCTACCAGAGTAGCCAGATAGGGGTGACAGAGAGTTCGGGAGATATTGAGGGGTTTTATTGGGCCTGACTTGCATCGTTCATCATCAGGATCCATTCCGCACAACTTGGCTTTGGTTCCGTTGCATTCCGACGATTTTCGTAATTTTGAGTTATTATGGGTAATATCTTAATTAAATTCACTAAGAAGGTCATAATGGGCATATTACTTGGAGAAACCTCTTAGTGTAATAGCACATCGGAATCGGGAAGAAGAGCACTACAGGATAAGATGATGAGAAGTGACTTTCAGTGGCCGGAGAAGCCATAAGGATGGATAAATCACTTTTTAGAGGTAAAATGGTTAATTAATTAATTAATTAATTAAGTGATTTAATCAAGGAATAATAAAATAAAGTAAAAGGTCAACAAAAAATTAGGGTTTCAATAGTGAATTAGGGTTTAGAAAAGCTATAAGAGAAGGGTCAGCGACCTAATTCATCATTATGTAGATTATGACTTGTCATTGAGGAGAGAGGCGCATCTCAGGAGAGATAGTTCAATGGATTCCAGGAGGAAGACAACAGTTGGCTGATTTCGGTGTTGAGAGACACACCTTAGTCACCGGGAAGATCACAGAGGTCTTCCATCATTCTACAACAGCAGTTACACAGGGTCCAGCAGCAAGGGCGCACTTATTCAGGGTGAGGGTGCAACTTTTGAGGAGGTTCAGTGGATCGACTTATCTCATCCAGGGAGAGTTCAAAGATTCCCCTCCGATCCAGTTGAGAGGAAGGCAAGGCGCATCTTTTGCCTGGTTCCTCGTCAGATTCCGACGGAGGAATCATCTGGGGCGCATTTTCTAGACTTGGAAGTGCGACACTTTTGGCGGACACATTCGGGATTCCCGAGCGAGCGTCGGATCAGATTTAGGGAAACCCTTCCGACCCATTTCCCAGTGGGTTAGGGCGATCATTTTGAGACACTTCTCAGCTGATTTCGACGGTGAAATCACTAGGGCACAATTTTCTAGAGAGGGAGGGGCACATTCCCCCAGGGGGATCCATCCGGGGTCCAGACACATCGACAGAGGGGCCGGTTAGTCACCAAGACCGAGAATTAGAGTAGGGCGCACCATTTGGGACAGTTTCCAGGGCTTTTCGAGAGGTATAGCCACCAGGGCAAACTTTCCAGACTTTCAGCAGTTACCGTGTGAGCTGACATAGTTCCAGCTCATCCTTTGACCCCGTAGTGCTCATTTACTACTGGGTATTATCATTTAGTTTGCGTATTGTATTTCGGCTAAGATCCTTTTGTCTTTTGATCTAGCCGAGTGATTCATTTTATTCAGCCGCATTCGACATTTGTACAACGCAGAGATATGATAATATCAACTTTGCAGTCCTTTATCGCATTTGTCATTTGTATGATCATTTATATGTTGTAAACAATTAATTCTACACACATATTAGCTGTGTTTCCTAGACTACCCAAGTCAGGAACATTACATACATGACGAGAGAGACATATGGAGAATGGATGTAGTAGATTAAAATGGACGTGTCATTTATACAAATGTGATAGAATCCTATTGTTCGTACATTAGGTAGTTGTGCTACCTAATTACCATGGTCCTTGACTACCATCACTTAACTCTAGTGACATTTTATCAACCTAGTTGGTCACTTAACATATATGTGATCTTTATTACACGTTAATATTACATTAAGATTCCTCACAGTACCTTTTTTAGTGTTATTATTGACAATTTTTATTTTGATATAATTGTCCATTAGGGCTTGAGACCCTTCATTGAAGGCTTTGCTTGCATCTATACAACGATACTATTCTTTGTTAATGTTTAAGCCATTATTATAGTTGTTTTCATTTCATTAGATAACAATAGCATAATCCAAGATCACTGAGAAATACACAATCACAAGAGACACAACATTTATCCTGGGAAACCCTCCAGAGGAAGAAAACCCAACAAAACTTCCTTAATATAGATAGCCAATACAATGCCAAGAGATCTCTTAAACTAATACAGAAAGTCCTCTCCCAGATATGTGCCACTCTCTCTCTCCTTCTTCTCCGACAGCAGATCCGAAACTTGTCTTTCAATGAGCAAGTGAGTTGTGTGTCTAAGTGAGGCGCTAGCCTCTTTATTTATATTAGATTGGCACGTGTGAAGTGTCTCTTCACTGGCAGGGTCGACTTCTCCCACTGGGTGGTTATAACCACCTTAATTACATTCTGGGGCCTCTTTAATATCTGCTGGGGCCGACTTCTTATTCTACCTATTATAATTAACATTTGACCAATTCGCAAAAGGGGATTTGATCCTATTACAATAGCTGACAAGATCAATCCACAATGGGGATTGATCCGATGAATAATATATCAAATAATAATTAGAATACACTTTGCAGTTACATTATTTCAACACTCCCCCTTAACAAGAAGGGTATTCTTTAGCACCATCATGTGAGAGAGAGAGGACAACATCATCAACAGCATCAAGTGGGTGAGAGGACAGCATCATCAGTATCATCTTGGAACACTGACTGGCGTATCTATAAATCATCGGAAGTTTTCTTCATTGGCAGCATCGCCATTCTCAAGGAATGCCATCATCATCTGCATCAATATGTACTAGTATAAAAATTGATACATCATCATCATCACAGCACAAGGCTGGCTCATCATAATACAAGACTGGCTTTACATCACAGCTGTCAAGCTGGAAGCTCAGTACTTGTCTCATCTCAATGTCTTGCTTTACGTCACAACACTCAGGCTGGAAGCAAGATACTAGACTGGCTTTACGTCACAGCTATCAAGCTGGAAGCACAGTACTAGTCTTATTTCATCGTCTTGCTTTACGTCACAGCACTCAAGCTGGAAGCAAGATACTCATCCTGCTTTACGTCACAACCATCAGGTTGGAAGCAAGATACTAGACTGGCTTTACGTCACAGCTATCCAGTCGAAAGCTCAGTGCTAGTCTCATCATATCATCTTGCTTTACGTCACAACCATCAGGTTGGAAGCAAGGTACACATCCTGCTTTACGTCACAACCATCAGGTTGGAAGCAGGGCACTAGACTTGCTTTACGTCGCAGCTATACAGCCGGAAGCATAGTACTAGTCACACATCATCTTGCTTTATGTCACAACCATCAGGTCGGAAGCAAGGTACACATCTTATCTTGCTTTACTTCTGATAACTAGGTCAGAAGCAAGGAACATCTCATCTTGCTTTACGTCTAACAACTAGGTCAGAAGCAAGGAACATCTCATCTTGCTTTATGTCTGACAACTAGGTCAGAAGTAAGGAACATCTCATCTTGCTTTACGTCTGACAACTAGGTCAGAAGCAAGGAATATCTCATCTTTCTTTACGTCTGACAACTAGGTCAGAAGCAAGGAACACAATAACTACTCCCCCTTTCGAGGAAGGTCCTTTCGGACTATGGCAAGCTTATCTCGGAAGTACTCAAACTTCACAGGAGACAGGGGCTTGGTCAACACGTCAGCAACCTGTTCATCCGTGCTAATGTACTGGAGCTTTAAGGCTCCTCTCTGTACCATGTCACGGATGTAATGATAACGGATCTCTATGTGCTTCGACCTGTTGTGGAATACAGGATTCTCTGTCATTTTTATGCAGCTCTGGTTGTCACATAGAATCAAGGTTGCTCTCATCTCTAAGTCAAATAGGCCAGTTAGCAACTTTCGAAGCCATATAGCTTCGTAGCTGGCAGAACATGCAACAATGTATTCTGCTTCCGTTGTGCTGAGAGCAATACTAGATTGCTTCCTACTCTGCCATGAGATCATAGCTGATCCCAAACTGAAACAACATCCTGAAGTGCTTTTCCTGTCAAAAACACTTCCTGCCCAATCTGCATCAGTGTATCCACTCAATGTGAAATCATGATCTCCATCATAGCTGAGACCATAATCTATTGTATCTTTAAGGGACCTCATCACATGTTTTGCAGCCACTAGGTGAACACGTCTGGGTTCTACCAGAAATTGATTCAAGGTGTTCACGGCAAAACAAATGTCTGGTCTGGTGTTCGTCAGGTACATCAGCGATCCAATAATCTGTCTGTACAGTGTGGTATCAATCAATTCTGACGAAGTATCGACCAACAGCTTCAACTTCGCTTCCATGGGTGTATTCATGGGCTTGCATTCCAACATGTCGAATCTCTTCAAGATTTCGACTGTGTACTTCCCTTGGTTAAGGAAGATCCTCTCAGGACTCTGCCATACCTCAAAACCTAAGAAATAATGCATTAGGCCAAGGTCTTTCATTTCAAATTCCGAGGCAAGTCTCTTTTTACATTCAGTGATGAGCTTTTCTTCTCCAGTTAAGAATAAGTCATCCACATATAGCAGTAAGATTACTGGTTCATTGTTCATGATTTTGAAGTAGAGGTTAGAGTCTGCTTTACTTTTGGTAAAGCCTAAGCTCGTCAAGAAACTGTCTATACGACCATACCAAGCTCTAGGAGCTTGCTTCAATTTGTATAAGGCTTTCTTCAATCTGCAGACATGAGACTTCCTGTCTTCAACCTCAAATCCTTGAGGTTGCTCTATATACACTTCCTCTTCAATAACACCGTTTAGGAAAGCTGTCTTCACGTCCATCTGGTGCAACTTCCACTTCATCTTAGCTGCAAGAGCTATGATGGTTTTGATCGAAGTGTATCTGGCCCTAGGAGCGAATGTCTCTTCATAGTCAATGCCTTCCTTCTGGGAAAAGCCAC
>JASDQU010011736.1:0-17678 GCA_032191745.1 Picea mariana
ACCTATAGATATTCAATATGATCAAGTGTGATTCAAATGAGAGAGCCTTGCCTCTTATTTATACTCTCCAAGTAGCTTCCTTAAAAACATCTTCTAGGTCACTTGGCCCCACTTTCCTTATTTTAGGGTTGGGTCCACTTCTAATTTCTCCATTAAAATTATTATTGAAATAATTATTTTGTATTCAATTTGAATTATAATACACTCATCACTTCACTTTATTATTTACCTTTTAAAATCTCTTAAACCACTTTGATTACTTTGACCTTTTGGGGCTTCTAGATGACATATGAGGGTCCTCCAACTTCGTAAGGCCATAACTCTCAAACTGGGAGGAGTTATGTGACGTTCTACATACCACGAGAAATGGAATGACATGTACTATCCATATAGAATAGTATTATCTGAAAATATATCATAACTCATACTGTTACCCATCAAACAAACTTGGGTCCATTACCCAAACCTGGGGTCTCTAACTTCTCATGGCCATAACTCTCTAACCGTGAGGAATTATGTGACGTTCCACATACCACCGGAAATGACATGACAAGAAATATCCATCTAGGATATTTTCCCTGACAAATTCACTTTCCTTAATATCATTATTCCATAATAAAGCATGGGTTCTCTTACTCCACAAAGCGTCTTCCCATGAGGGCTTTCACCATAAGGGGACCACTTTGGATTTCATCCATATTTACTTCTTATCAACCACAACAAAACAATAATTAGTCATATTTACATCAAACACTATTGGTTCCATTACCCAAACCTTTGTGCTACGGGTCTTTCTTCAAGGGTTGACATCAATGACAACCAACCTTAATCAACACCAAGATCATTTTTCATGAAGGTGTTTGTGCAAGATGCGAAGTATTTGTGAACCCCGATTTTGAGGAAGAAGTAAATGGATTTAGGGTAGACCATGTTATCCCAAAATCCTAGGGATAACTAAGGACATGATTTATCGAGGCCCTAATTAGGTTCCATACATGGAGTATCGAGAGACAGCTTCACTAGCAGTGTCCACTTGCACAAACATAGACCCACCTCACCACCATAGCTCCAGGTTGATCATGATGGTATGCACCACATCAACTAGTCTCCAGAAGACATTGGTTCTTTCTCCATGAGGTATAGGTCAGGTACTAGGGTGAGTGTCATTTCAATATTTGAGGCATTTGAGTTTGTTCCATCTATTACTACTTTTGATTATGTGACATTTTCTTAGACATTAGGCTCTTTGCCTTGTTTCACTTTGGTGGTTGACATTGTGCCCTAGTAAGTGGGTCACCCTTAGGGATAGGTATGCTACTGGAAGGTCCTTTTTGAGATTCATCGTGCCATTCCCAACCATACTTGTCACTTTCCACACTTCATCCCCTTATCTGCTCACCTTTTTGGTTTTTCGGGTGTACTAACCCAAGAAGGGGTTATCCATCACTTCATGGGAAGAAGGGGTTGAATGCCCAGAGGCTTGTGGATGGAAAACGATAAAAATACAAACCATTAACCTTCTATATTCTCTCCTAGGGATCCCGAGGACAATGAAATGTCTCTCATAAGAAACTAATGGGACCTGTGAAAAATAAATATAACAAAATGCCAACCAAGGAGGAGCATGTGTGGGAATTTTTTTTATTGCTTAGGTAGAAGCCCCACACATGTTTCCAACTCGGGGAAGCAAGATGTGACCAGGGTAGAGTCAACATGGGCACAATTTTTCATGCTTAGGTAGAAGCCCCACCTTGGCTTCAACCTGGAAACATCCTAAAAGAATAAAAGGTTATAAATGGGCTAGGAAAAAGGTTGCATTGAAAATGAAGTTGCAACACACCCTATACAAAGGCACCCATAAGTGAGGCACTACAACCCCTAGAATGTCATGAACCCCATGCCCAAAAGTATTCCCCTCATCTATGACACCTCATCTACATGAATCAGAAGGAGTTCCCCTCGATATACACCCCTAAACTTGAGGTATGATTCACCCAATAGGTCATTTTGTCAACCCTCCCATACCTAAACTTGTCAAATTGCATAGGGTCTTTGAGAATTATTTTATTTTTATGAGGTGGTTTATATTTACTTGCTTATATGTCTCTTTTATTGATTTGATTTACTCATCATGATTCTTTGATTTGATATCCTTGGAGAGCATATCCATTTGTCTTTGCAGGACCCATCTAGTGGACAGTTTTGGAGGAACAAGCCTAGCTTGGGCTTCCATGGGGCTTGAATCACGTTGGTTGGATGCCAAGGGCCCACATTTCATATCCTGAAGACATTCCTTTGGAGGCTTACATGAAATCATGGAGGACCTAACCCAGCCCCTACCACCCAAATTATTTGCTTGAAAGAGGCAAAACGTCACGTTCTTGGAGCTTGACATCACACATGGGCTAGGATGTGGTGGTGATGTGGAACTTGGAAATTTCATGAGGATTAACACCTTGATTTAGTGGAGATATGTCCTGGCACCTTGGAAGATGGATTTTTGAATCCCAATGTCCCTTCTTCAATCTCAACGACTTTCCAAAAGGGGCCTAAAGGGGTGACGTCTTTCCCTTTGGGGTTTCTCTATGTGCAAATTATGAATTATTTAATATTATTTTTGTTAAGGGGAAATATTAGGGATGTTGACCCCTCATATTGTGGTTTACCCTAAATTATGTGGACAATCTATGTTTAGAACATTTTTTATAAATAGAGATCATTTGTATCTTATTTTCATCATAACTCTCCTTTGTGAGAGAGACTGCTTGGCTGAAATTTGCGCCCTACATGGGAAATTTTGCATATCTCTCTTCTCACTTTCTCTTGTAATGGTTTATCTTTGGCAGGAATGATTTTAGGGGCTAAATTTCGCTCATGGGCTAATTTTCCATGGTTTTTCCAAAAACGTGATTCGCTATTTTAAAAAAGATTCGCCCAAATTCTATAGGATAAAATTATTTTAGCTTAAAAATCGCCAAAATTTTATAAAATCCTTAGAAATTTGAATTTTTTTACAAAAATATTGCCAAGCATTTATAGTTGGCATATGAAGGATTAGTAAGATTTGCCAAGTTTTCTACATTTTAAAATAAATTTCCATCCTTAAAATCATCACTGGATTCTTTGGCTATTGTATGCATTATGATGCACTATCTCTTGTGGAGGCTTATTTCTTTCTTTATGGTGGATTTTCTTGGTCAAAAAGAGGTTTATCTTGTTAATGCTTGGACTAGGTAAGGAATCTCTCATGTTATTGCCTATTTTCTTGGTTGCAAGGTTAATTTGATAAGATTTTGGGGGAGTATAAGGGAATAAAACCCCACTAACCCCATATTTTTGTCTTGACATAACTTGATGCATAAAGGAATACTAGGAGTAAAAGGGTTTACACCCTCCTAGGGTTTTTCCTAGCTAGTTTAGCTTGCCTTCAAGAGTAAAAGGGATTACATCCCCAAGTAAGTAGCTCAAATAGCTCTTTAAATTTTATGACTCCACAACCCAATAGATAAAGGCACTAATCTCCTTGCATTGGAGAAACAAAATCATTGCATTGGGATACGTGAAATCACAAGATATTGAAATTGTCTAAGTTGGAATCTATTCTATGTGCTTAAAGCTCACTAAGGCCTCTAAGGAGTTTTGTTTTGTCAAGGAATTATTTCTTATGTAATCAAACAAATATGCATTCACTAGGTATGCATAAAACCCTAGCCAAATCTCTAAATAACTCACAATTCAACCATAAAATATTGCTAATGATTTACCCCTATAATCTACTAGTTTCAGCACATATTTTGGGTGGATTACTTGTGATTTTTGGTGGCTGATTTTTCTTTTGTAGAAAATTGTTTGATACATACATAAGGCTGAAAATATATATCTTCAATACTTTTCTATAACATCCTTACATTGATGCTAAAGTCTTATGATGTTACACTTGAGTTGTACTAGTGTTTTGCTAACTTTTATCTTGCATCATTTGATAAACTTTTAGCATCTTTTTTGCAGATATAACAATATTTATTTTTCTGATATATATATCTATTTACTGATGCAATTAGGTAAAACAGGCTTAACTTTCTTTTCCACCTAATATATTACGTGCATACTTGGATTTTCTTGTGTCTCGGGTAGGTATAATCACCCTTTACAGGTACTCATACTTCTTGGAAGCCATTGGCCACCATCGATATGTGTCATCAAAGCGATATTCCACATATAAACTTGAACTATAGGGGCATCCATATCATCATCTCACTTTTCATCTCATTTCCCCCTAGGGTCACCGGGATTCCCCCCTTGAGGTGATCACTTCACCTCTAAAGTGATGAGAATACCTATCTAAGGTGACAGTGGGTATGTGTTCTCTTATTTGTCACCATTTTTTGGTTTGGGCCATGATTTTCCCAACCTACAGCTTGTGCAATAATGAACCCCGTGGATTTATTTCATATGTGGAAAAACTCGTGGATGCATGGGGTCGATATAAATAAGAATGCCAGATTTTTTTTAAGTGTGTGTGAATGGTTTATGATATGAAGAAGCTATAAGTTTCGAGTGAAAATCTTGAGGGTCGGAGGTTCTCGACTTGCATAAAATAAAAGGAAGAAGAATGTGAAATTCTAAGGGTGGTTGGGAGATGCAAGGTCAAAGGAACTTCTGAAATCATGTAGATTGTGAACTGATGGAAAGTGTTGTGACAACAAAAATAGAGCAACATATTTGTAGAGGTGAAGGAAGGAAAGATATATTATATAATTGTTGACAATTTGAGGAGATTGATGTCTTCTATATGTTGGTGCCTACAAGCATTATTGAGTTGGTTCTCAACTAAGAGGATTGGTGTCTTGTGTAGGCTAGTGCTTGGAAAAATTGTTGATGAGTAAGTGCTCATGAGAGGAGATTAGTGTCTCATGCAGGTTGGTTCCTGCAAGCATTGTAACTATACGTTGGTACCTACATGACTTTATAAAATAATTATTTTGTGGTTTTCTCCCATTTGGGTTTCCACGTAAAATATTTGTGTATTGTGATGCTATTAACATGATTATTTCTCTACATTGTTAATTATAATCTATGGGATGATTAGAGAAATTTAAAAAGAGTTTTATTATTGTTAAAATTGTGCAATATTGTTTCACCCCCCCTCAGTATTGTTAAATACTCCAAAAATTGGAATCAGAGCGAGGTTCCCTCAAAAACAGTCTAACTACTAGAAGGTAGATCCCTATGGCACACATGAACAACCAAGAAAGAACTTCTAAAAACAAATCTCCATTCTTTGATGGATCAGATTATGCATTCTAGAGCATCAAAACGAAAGTATATCTATATTCATTGGGATATGATGTCTGGAAGTTAGTCAAAATTGGATACACCGCCCCTGCAAGTCAACTCTATGATGTAGTTGATAAGAATATTAGTGATAATAAATTCAAAGCCATGAATGATATTATGGATGGATTAGCAAAATCAGAATTTACTAAAGTCATGCATTGTGGATCAACAAATAAAATTTGGGAAAATTTACATAATACATATGAAGGGAATGATAAATTCAAGAAGGAAAAACCTCATATTCATAAGGGGACGATTTGAAAATCTAAATATGAGAGAAGATGAAGATATGTGAGCCTGCATTCTTCATGTGGATGAGATTGTTAACACTATCAAAGGATTGTGTGAAACCGTAGATGAAAAATTTGTTGTACACAAGGTTCTCGAGACTCTTCCATCAAGATTTGATCCCAATATATCTGCCATTGAAGAAAGGAAGCACTTAGATAGTCTAACAATGGATGAATTACATGGAATCCTTACACCCTATGAAATGAGAATTGTGCAGGAAAATCCATCAAAGCATGAGGAAAAATTCAAAGCATCAAAAGGGACAAGCTAAAAAGGACACCAAACATATGACTCCTCTAAAGAAGAATCAAATGTAGAGGAAGAAAACTTGGTTAGGAGCCTTTAGAAAGGAACTGGAAAATACAAAGGTAATCTTCCTTTCAAGTTCTTTGATTGTGGTAGAGTAGGACATTTTTCTGCTAACTCTCCATACAAAAGGGACTCTAATTTTAAGAAAAAGTAAATCACTATGTAAGTGACAAAAATGAAGAGAAAAAGAAGAATTACAAGAAAAAACAAAAATTGCATGCCAATGATGAAGGTGTCTCCTATGATGAATAATACAAAAACACAAAATATGTTTTATTCATGGCCACCAATGAATTCGCGGATGATGAAACCTCAAAACATAAAGACCCTGATGAGGAAGGAGAGGTTAATCTTGAAGGTGAACTAATTTGTGCTCTAAATGAACTTGAAAACATCAGAAAAAAAAATAATTCTCTCAAGAAAAATTTAAGAAAATCAAAGGGAGAACATCATAAACCAAATGGTGAAACTAAGACTATTGGTCTAAAATGACAATTAGAGGAAGAAAAAAGAATTGAAGAAATCTTGGAAAATAAACTCAAAGAAATGAAGGGTATCTGCCATGAAAGAGAAATCAAAATTGCTTGCCTAAGAAAAGAATTAGATAAGATGGTCTCCCAATTGAACACAAATATGAGGTTTGAACACAAATATTTCCAATAGAGTCGAATTTGAAAAGGTTTATCCACCCAAAAGACCTCCCACCACAAGAAGTTCTTACAATCCTACCAAGGATGATATTACCAATAAAATAACTCAAAGGTTTGCAATTAGAAATGCTCCACCAAGAACACTTCCTACAACAAGGTGAAAAAATATATTTCTTGGTTACTATTTTTCCTATCATAATTTTGGACATAAATCCATTAGCTATAGGGTCAATACAAGATACAACTATCTGAGAAGTAGAAATATATACAAGACTACCGAGAATGACTATATAAGCAACAAAACAACTCAAGAGTTTGCAGACAGAAATTATATTCATTTTTCTCATCTTATCATCTCCAATATTGAATGTTACAAATGTAAAAAAATTGACCACAAAGCACATGAGTGCAGAAGCATATTAGAGTCCACGAGACAGAACATGAAAGATAAATCTTCTATTAAACATGAGGAAGACCAAATAGGATACTAGAGCATATTTTAACTCTTAAGAAGACAAAACAAGGCAATGTCATGTTCGGGAATGATAATTCTTCCAAAATAATTGGAAAAGGTATAGTCATTCTTGGAAGTGAAAAATCCAAAGCAAAAAATGTATTTTTGATTGAAGATACGAAACAAAATCTTCTCGGTGTTAGTCAAATATGTGATCAAGGACACACTCTTTCTTTTGACTCTCGAAAGTGTGAAATAAGAAGTGAAAAATATGGTAGACTGGTTTCGATAACACTCAGGACTCTGCATAACATATACATTTTAGATGAAGTAAAAGGAGATAAATGTTTCATGGGAAAAACAAATCAAATATAGTTATGGAATAGAAGAATGGACACATAAATTTTGACAATTTGGTAAAAATTAGTAAGAAGTAGGCTGTAAAGGATCTGCCCTTAACTGTAAAATCCTCGGATCCGATTTGAGATGTGTGTAAACCTTAAAATCAAGTGCTTATGATTAGATATTGAAGGTGAATTTACCTGAAATGAATTTGAGAAATTATGTGAGATACATGGAATCAAAAGAGAATTTGCAGCATCCAGGACACCACAACATAATGGTGTGGCAGAAAGGAAAAATATGATCGTGCAAGAAATGGAAAGAACTATGTTAAATGAATCCAAAATATCATATATGTTTGGGAGAGAATAAGTGCATAATATTATCATAAACATATTTTTTCTTAGAACAAACCACGATAAAACACCATATGAACTATGGAAAGGCAGACCTACAACAATTAACTATCTCAAAGTATTTGGTAGTAAATGTTACATAAAGAGAAGTGAAGAGAATTTGGGTAAATTTGATTCCAGAACAGATGAAGGAATATTTTTAGGTTTCTCATCTGATAGTAAATCCTATATATGTTACAATATATGGTTGGACAATATAGTAATGAGTACAAATGTGAGAGTAGATGATGAAAAGTCACATTTTACAAAGAATATTTCAAAAGAAAAATGCAGAAAAGAAGATGAATTTATGCAAGAATGATAGGAACAAGAATAAGAAGAAGAAGAATTAGAGGAAGAACAACAAGAAGAAGAATAAAAAAACATAAGAGGAATATGAAACAAAAAGACAGGACACTTCAAGATATGTACAAAAGAATCATCATGAAAGCCAAATTCTTGGAAATAGGAGTACATGACCTCAAACAAGGAGAAGAATAAATAATCAAGTAAAATTTTCCTTACTATATATAATAGAGCCTCATAAATTTGAAGAATTCATCCAGCATAAACACTAGATTAATTCCATGAATGATGAATTGGACCAAATTGAAAAGAACCAAACCTGGGATCTTGTTCCCAGATCCAAGGATAATAATGTAATAGGCACTAAATAGGTTTCCAGGAATAAACAAAATGAAAATGGACAAGTAGTGATAAATAAAGCAAGATTGGTATGCAAGGGATATGCTCAAATTGAAGGAGTTGATTTTGAAGAAACTTTAATTTCCCTTGTAGCAAGATTGCACTACTAAATATGACCAAATTTTCCACGCTTTTTCATTGTTATTTGGAAACCTCTTCGTTGAACTTTCCATGAAAGAGGGCCTTATTTTTCGTGGATATGTTTTTGTTGCTATATCGATGACCAAGAAGTCATCGTGGAAATGTCCTCGTAATATGGCTGCCACGTGTCAATGGTTTGATAAGAATTTGTTGCAACAAGTTTTTTTTTACAAACATTCATTTATATGGACGAATTTTTGTGGAAAAAAACAAATCCAAAGTTTATGTTGCCACGAAAATGCTGTATTTTCCACGATGTATCGTCGCTATATAGACAGATGTTCGTGGTAAAACAAAAATGAAATTTTTTTGTTGCCACGAGAATGTTATATTTGCAATGATTTTTCGTCTCTATATAGATGAATGTTCATGGCAAAACACAAATGAAAATTTTGTGTTGCCACGCGAATGTTATAATTTCCATGATGTTTTGTCACTATATATATGGATGTTCGTGGAAAAACAAAAATGAAAAGTTTGTGTTTCCACGAGAATGTTATATTTACCACGATCTTGCGTGGCTATATAGACAGATGTTCATGGAAAAACACAAATGAAAAGTTTTTGTTTCCACAAGAATGCTATATTTTCCACGATCATTCTCTGAGAGGTTCCAAGTAGTGACACCTGGAGGAATTGCATAAAACACACTAAAGAACATTTTGTCTCAGTTTCAGATATTTATTCATTACAGGTACAAAGTTATGATCATTTCAAGTTATGGTTATTGACTAATCCAAAACTAGTCATGTGAGACCAAAGAAAAGTTTGATGAAGATGTCTTCCACTTGTTATTTTGTGCCCACATACTCAACTCTGATGTTCTTTTCTGCAACATGCTCCCATATAAAGTGATACTTGATTGGAATGGGCTTCATATTGGAGTGCATCACGGGGTTCTTTGAGATACTGATGGCACTTGTATTATCACAATAGATTGGAATGGGCTCATCATACTCAACCTGTATATCTGTCAGAGTTTGTTTCATCCAAACTTTGTACCAACATCATCAACTATACACCTCATGTATGTTCCAACTCATCAACTACTTGTCTCAACCATGTACCCAACATGTACCTCAACCAAAATCCCTCATCAATATCATCATCCAAATATGATTTGTAACTCTGTAATAGACCTAGTGTATATGATCGCATACCTGCAAACCTTCCTTAATTTTGACAACAAGAGACTAGCATCTTCATCAAACTTTTCTTTAGTCTCACATGACTAGTTTTGGATTAGTCAACAACCCTAACTTGAAATGATCATAACTGTGTACCTGTAATGAATAAAGATCTGAAATTGTTACACAATTTTCTTATTCTTATTCTTTGGTCTTGGAACCACTTCCCAAGTGTCGTTTTTCTCTATTTGATCCAATTCTTCATTCATAGTCTTACTTCAAAATTCATCCTTGTTGGCTTCTTCAAAATAGTTTGGTTCAATTATAGATAAGAGTGCTAGGTGTGTTTGTTCTGGTGAACAGATTTTTTTTCTAGTCTCAACTCCTGCATCTTTGTTTCCAATAATATGATCTGAAGGATGATTCTTCTGTACTCGTCTACTAGGTGTCTTTAGAGATACTTGTTGAACTTGCTCTTATGTTTCTGTTGGATTCTATTCATCTTCCTCTTCTACTTCATCTTTTGCTTCTTCTTCGAAAAGTCGTTCCATTGATTTATTTTCTTCTTCCTTTGATTCTGGTATGCCTATTTCATCAATTGTTACGTTGATGCTTTCCACAAATTTGTTCAATCTTAGATTGTAACACTTGTATGCTTTCCTTGTACTTGAGTAACCAACAAGTACTCCTTTGTTCACACGAGAGTCAAACTTTCTCATTCTTCCATCTTCTCTTTTGATGTAGCATTTTCTTCCAAAAACTTTGAAGTGATTCACATTTTTTGGTCTTCCTTTCCATAGCTTGTAGGGAGTTTTATCAATGTTGTTTCTGAGAATTATTATGTTTTGAGTGTGAACTATTGTATGCATTTCCTGTGTCCAAAATATATCTGTCAATTTGGAATTTATTAACGTTGTTCAAGCCATTTCCTGTACTATCTTGTTCTTTCTTTCAACAACTCCATTCTGTTGAGGTGTCCTAGAAACAAAGAATTGCCTTTTTATTCCATGACTGTTGCAGTATTCCAAAAAATCCTTTGAAGTGAACTCTCCTCCATTATCATATCTCAAGAATTTGATTCTTGAACCCATCTCATTTTCAACCATTTCCTTGTAAATCTTGAATTTTTCAAAATCTTCTGACTTGTTCTTGAGAAAACAAACTACAGTCATTCGTGTATAATCATCAACTAATAACATAAAGTATCTTTCACCTTTTAATCCCTTTGTTGTAGTTGATCCAACTAGATTAGTATGCACAATTTCCAGTGGTCTTGTTGTTGAATATTCCTTTGATTTGAACCTCGTCTTTGTTTGCTTTCCTTGTTGACAATGCTTGCATAAGGTGTTGGTTGGTTTCGTTATCTGGGGTATTTCTCTGAGTGCTTCTCTTTTGTTGACTTTGAAAAGGTTATCAAAATGCATGTGACCCATTCTTCTATGCCATAGCTAACTTTCATTTTCCTTTCCTAGACAACAAGGATGAATTTTGGAATAAGGCCATGAATGAAGAATTGGATCAAATAGAGAAAAATGACACTTGGGAATTGGTTCCAAGACCAAAGAATAAAAATGTGATTGGCACAAAGTGGGTCTTCAGGAATAAATTGAATGAATATGGACAAGTTACAAGGAACAAAAGTAGATTGGTATGTAAAGGATATGCACAGATTAAAGGAATCGACTTTGAAGAGACATTTTCCCCAGTTGCCATAATGGAAGCAATTCGTTTTCTTTTAGCTTATGCATGATCCAAAAATATTAAAGTGTATCAAATGGACGTAAAATCATATTTTCTGAATGGGGAACTTGAAGAAGAAGAAGTCTACATTGAACAACTAGAAGGATTCAGCTGTCAGAGAACGCATATTATGTGTGTAAATTAAAGAAGGCATTATATGGTCTAAATCAGGCTCCTAAAGCATGGTACTCTATATTGGATAAGTATCTACAACAGGCAGGGTTCAGAAAGGAAGTGCAGACAACAACCTCTACATCAAGGTAATCCAAGGTAATATTTTATTAGTTGAAGTTTATGTTGATGATATTATTTTTGGTAGTGATGATGACAGGTTAAGCCAAAAATTTGCAAAAGATATGCAGAATGAATTTGAAATGTCATTACGTGGAGAACTATCTTTCTTTCTAGGACTTCAGATACGTCAAAGCAACCAAGGAATTTTTATTTCTCAAACCAAGTATATCAGATAAATGATAAAAAAGGTTCGGAATGGAAGATTGCAAACCAGTTATCACTCCCATGCAAACCAGTTGCAAGTTGAGAAAAGATGATGATTTGAAGTCTACAGATCAGAGGCAATACATGTCAATGATTGGAAGCCTACTATATGTGACAACATCCAGACCAGATGTAATGCAGGCAGTTGGACAGGTGGCACAATTTCAAGCAGCACCAAAGGAATCACATGTATTAGCAGTAAAGAGGATTTTCAGATGTCTCAAAGGAATAAAAGAGTTTGGACAATGGTATCCAAAAGGAAAAGATCTATCACTTATTGCCTACACAGATGCAAATTGAGCAGGTTGTATTGATGACCGATGAAGCACCAATGGAGCAACGTTCTACTTAGGTGAGTGTTTGGTATCATGGCTAAGTAAGAAACAAGCATCATTATCTTTATCTACAGCTGAAGTAGAGTATATTGCAGCAACATCATGTTGTACACAAGTTCTTTGGATGAAACAAACTCTGAAAGATATATAGGTTGAGTATGATGAGCCCATTCCAATCTATTGTGATAATACAAGTGCCATCAGTGTCTCTAAGAACCCCGTGATGCACTCCATGACGAAGCACATTCCAATCAAGTATCACTTTCTACAGGAGTAGATTGCAGAAAATAACATCAGAGTTGAGTATTTGGGAACAAAAGAACAAGTGGTAAACATCTTCACAAAAACACTTCCATGGGAAGCCTTTGAATATCTTTGCTAGAGACATGGAGTTATTTCTACTCCAAAATGAATGTTTTTTGAATGCTTACCTTATATGTCTTAGATTTACATGAGGAACCACCATAAGAGGACAGTTCAGTTAGGGGGAGAAACCCCGAATAGAAAGATACCTTTGCCATTGAGGACAAACATGGAGAGATTTACCAGATGTAGAGGACGGATGTATAGTTCCAGGCAGAGCATGAGTGATATTATTTCAGTGTTGCATCAGAGTGTTTCCATCAAATCCAAAGGCGGAGATTGTTGATTAAGGTTGGTTGTCATTGATGTCAACCCTTGAAGAAAGCCCCGTAGCACAGAGGTCTGGGTAATGAACCCAAGTTTTTTTATGTAAATATGACTCATTATTGTCCTTTCATGGTTCATAAGAAGTAAATATGGATGAAATCCAAAGTGGTCCCCTTATGGTGAAAGCCCTTACGGGAAGACGCTTTCCGGAGTGAGAGAAACCGTGCTTAATTGTGGAATAATAAGATGAAGTACAATGAATTTGTCAGTGAAACTATCCTATATGCATAGTTCTTTTCCCACCATTTCCGGTGGTATGTGGAATGTCACTTTACTCCTCACAGTTAGAGAGTTATGACCATGTGAAGTTGGAGAACCCAGGTTTGGGTAATGGACACAAGTTTGTTTGATGGATAACAGTATGATTTTTGATATATTTTCCAGTAATACTATTCTAGATGGATAGTACATGTCATGCCATTTCTGGTGGTATGTGGAACATCACATAACTCCTCACGGTTTGAGAGTTATGGCCTTATGAAGTTGGAGGACCCTCATATGTTGGCTTGAAGCCCCAAAAGGTCAAAGTAGTCAAAGTGGTTTAAGAGATTTTAGAAGTTAAATAATAAAGTGAAGTGATGAGTGTACTATAATTCAAAGTGAATACAAAATAAAATATTTAAATAACATATTTAATGGAGAAATTAGAAGTGGGTTAACCCTAAAATAAGGAAAGTGGGCAAAGTGACCTAGAAGATGTTTTTAAGGAAGCTACTTGGAGAGAATAAATAAGAGGCAAGGCTCTCTCATTTCAATCACACTTGAGAATATTGAATACCTATAGGTGTCTGAGGTAACCAAAGGATATCTAAGCCAAATTTAGGAGGGAAGGTGAAGAAAAGAAGGTCAGAATTCAAGGAAGGATAAATTCTTTTGATGATGCTTTCTAAGGTATGTTATTTACAGGTCATCTCACCATTTTCGCAATAAATGATTTTCTAGAATGATTCAGACCGTGAAATTTCTATTTCATTGAGGAAACATATCCAATTATCTGTGGTAAAAAATTCATCTTGTGGTTCATTGTATTTTTGGAGTTACACTCCGTGGAAAATAGGGTTTGTGGCTAGTCCTAAAACTAGTCAAAAACAAGTGTTTTGGGTAAAAACGTCATAACTTCTTCATAACAGATCCAAATTCAGTAAGACCAAATGTGTTGGTTATAGTACAATATTTAGTATGTTTTGTAATAGTTTCATATCGATTCAACAAATATTTTGTGTGGGGCACACTCTTTAAGGTCGCTCTTTAGAATAAGACAAAATTCAGCAAGGTATGCCATTTTTTCTATAAATCATTTTCTGAGAGGTTCCAAGTAGTGACACCTGGATTAATTGCACAAAACACACTGAAGAAAATTGTGTATGATTTTCATATCTTCATTCATTATAGGTACAAAGTTATGATCATTTTGAGTTAGGGTTGTTGACTAATCCAAAACTAGTCATGTGAGACTAAAGAAAAGTTTGATGAAGATGATAGTCTCTTGTTGTCAAAGTCAAGGAAGGTTTGCAGGTATGTGATCATATACACCAAGTCTATTACAAAGTTATAAATCATATTTGGATGATGATATTGATGAGGGCTTTTGGTTGAGGTACATGTTGGGTACATGGTTGGGACAAGTAGTTGATGAGTTGGCACATACATGAGGTGTATAGTTGATGATGTTGGTACATATTGATGAGTAGTTGACACATGATTGGTACATACTTGGTACATGGTTGGATGCACTTGTTCATGGTATAGGTTGATTACAGGTTGTTTGGTACAGGTTGGTGCATGGTTGATGCACTTGTTTATGGTATAGGTTGATTATAGGTTGAAGTACAGGTTGATGCATGATTGATGCATGGTTCAGGTTATTGGTACAGGTTGTTTGGTACATGTTGATTGGTACAGGTTTACAGTAGTATATCTCATAGTGATAGTGTGACAGTGGTTCCATCATTCTACTTCTACTTCAGGGCGGTTGGATGGGGCAAGTACAGGTGGTTGTAGCCACCTTCTGGTTGTAGCCGGAGAACATAGGGGTTTGTAGCCTCTTTCTGGTTGTAGCCAGATAATTGGGGAGTTGGAGCTTCCCTCAGGATGTATCCTAAGAAACTAGGGGATTGGAGCCTCCTTCCAGTTGCAACTGGAAAACAAAGGAAGTTGGTGCTTCCAATGAATGTAATTATTCAAGACATACAAGAAAAAGCATTATGTGGTTTTCTCCCGTTTCGGATTTCCACATAAAACACTGGTGTACTGTGTATTGTATGATTGTTCATTTGTTCATTTCTCATTATTTGATGATAATTCTACATTGATATAGCACTTGGATTATTTGGTTTAAAAAGGATTATAATTTCTCTATTACTGATTCACCCCCCCTCTCAGTAATCCAATAGCATCATCATAAAGGTGTAAATCAAGACGCTAAACATTGACAAGAAACAACATGGGGTTAGTTTAAGCCTCAAAAAATGGTGAAACAATGTACAAATCCATGAATCTTTGTAATGTACTATTAAGGCTCCATAACATAGGATATGGAAAGAATATATTCTATAGTGAGTAAAGGTGACTTTTTTTTAATTCATTGGTCCTTGTAAATCTCTTTGGTCTGAGAGAATCCTCTTTTATTCTAATCATCAAATTACAATAACTCACTAGTTGAACTATAGGGAGAAACTCTTGAAATTCATTACCTTTAAGTATGATATAATGATTAAATCTAGAGTCATGGTCTCATGGCTTGTTTAGATATAGGTTTAAATATTTCTACATATAGGTATTTTCATATCCATGTCATGTTGCTCCACTACCTATGAGCACCCATAGCGCTGATGGAATCACCCCAACACCATAGGAATTACTCCATTGCTAATGAGCATCCATAGTCCTGGTGGATATGTTGACATGTTCCTATGATTAGTTGAATTTTCATTCCTAATCATTTACCAATAAATATTTCTTTATCATACATTTGATGGGGGGGAATGACCCTTTACAAGTATGTGGGTATGATGTTTGTTTTTAGTGATAAGTTTATCGATTGACCATGCATGAGTGATAATAATATCTCCGTAAGTTATTTAGCCCTAAATGTTCGACTTGTCACCTTTCATTATGGTTCATTGATTTTATCATTAGTGGATGGAACCCTTTATCAAAATAAATCATTAACTAGCATCTTGATTTTCAAAGTCATCAAGGATTAAGTCACTTGTAATGTTCCAAGTCCACTAGTACTCTAATAATATTGGAAATCCTTATAATTCATAGCTTTTTCCCCCTCCTGTTTTTTTTTTTATCATGATGGTGTAGAACATAGGAAGTTTACAAGGATTGGCTAGGTGTACATGATATTCATTTAAAAGAAAAAATCAACAAATGTAAACTTCCATCACTGCAATATCAACCAAAAATTCTAAAAAATAAAGATAAATAAGTGGAAGTCTAAATAAAAATTACAATTACAAAATTACAAAATAAAGAAAATAAGTGTGAATATAAAGCAATGTAGGATAATCTATAATTTCCAAAAAATAAAATTTGAATTCTAACGAATGAAATGAAAGAGAAAATGTGAATTAAAATCCTTAAAATTGAAGGAAACAAAAAACCTACTAAATACAAGATAGATGCCTTAGTGTCATTTAACTAAAGTATTGTTGTAGAATTTGGTCATCGAGTAGGAGGAGATACAAAGCCTTCAATGACTTCAACTTCCTCTCCACCATCCACATCGACCTTGTGTGTACTAGTCCACATAATTCAATCTCCTCAACTTAGTGTATGAGGTAGTGTTCTTGTGCATTGAAAAATGTTGGAGGTAGATACTTCTGCAATTCATACATTAGTCGAGGAATTTATCTCTTCCAATACCTTATATCTTCTTTATATATTTCTTTAGATGAAAGCCACCTACAAATGGTGCAAGAAAATAATAGGTTTGAACAATTACCTCATGTATTTTCCAAGATTATATATAACTTTTTTTATGTTGTTGTCAAAGCTATCTGGGAGTGATAGAGGTAGAATATACTGTAGCAAAAAGCAAATCATTAATATTTATTTCCAAATAAGAGAAAAAAATTACTAAAAAGATGTATACTAATACGTTAATATACCTAATAATTACCTTAATGAATGTATTCCAGTCATGTGTTTTAACCTCACCAAAATCACCTTTCCGTTAAGATATTTTGTATGTTCGACGAAAACCCGTCGGAAACCTAATTTTCTGAATGACCTCTTTTACAACATTGCTTTGTTGCTCTGTCAATAACCATGGAAGACTAATATTTTGTTCTCAATCATCACCATTAGAATTAATAATCACACTTTGCAATGTGTTATTAGCTTCATGGATGTCACTACAAATCTTTGCAATTCTTTCTTTGTCAGTCGTTCCATCTATGATTCGCTATAACAATTATGTTATATTCTTTCTTATATGCATTGTATCAAACAAATGAACTATTTGTAGGTGCTCATAGTAGGGAAACCTACTGAAATATATGGGGTAACTTTTCATTCCTTGTGGAATCCCATTTGTGCCTTAACAACATTCATGAAACATAAATGAAATCACATTAACACTAATTAATCAATATAGCTAGGTACCATGTTGAACAAAATTCACTGAAAAAAAAAATAAAAAAAAAAAAATATAT
>JASDQU010011736.1:17765-28313 GCA_032191745.1 Picea mariana
ATTTTTATTATATTCCAACTTCCATAGGTGAGGTGTCATTCTTTGTGTTTTTTTTTTTCATTATCTTCTTTACCATTGAATTTTTCTTTCTCGGTAGTTCGATAACTATGGTTCTTAGGCAGAAAGTGCCTATACTCATCAAGCACCTCCTTTCCTAAACTTCTTGAATGACGATATTTTATCCTAGGACCATAAACTGGACATGCAAATTTACCCTTTGTTTGAAGACCTGCAAGATATATGAATTAATGTAGAAAATTAGGATTACAATTTTAAAAAATGCATGATATTTTCAAAAAATTATATGATACTAAAGCGCAACGGAAAGTTACATACCACAAAAATGTGTTAAACCGGGAGCATCATGAATTGTCCATGCAAGTATTCCATGGAATTGAAATTGTTTTTTCCCTATTGGTCTAGAGATGTCATACATAGTGATGCCAACCCATAACTTCAACAACTCATCGATAAGAGGCTCAATATATAAATTCATATCTTTAACTTGGTACTTACCTAATTGGTTCAACATACATTAATTATATTTAGTTATACGTTCTTATATATAAAAGATATTATTAACATGCATGAAACAAAGAAATGAAATAGTGTGGCATACTTTCAAGTAAATAAAGACAAGTTAATTAAATACCTCAAACAATCATTGCCAACATTGTATGCTCTCTCTTTATTGACAACCAAGGAGGAAGGTTATTTTTTATAATAAAAATGGGCCACATTGAGTAAGTAGAACGGATCTCTCCAAATGGATTGACACCATCAGCTGCCAATGAAAGTCTAACATTACGAGGTTCTTCTTCAAAAATTGGCCATTTTTCTTTGATGTTCTTCAACATAGAACCATCTTCAGGAATTCGAAGAACATCTTCTTCACTTATGTTCTTTGCATGGAAATCCATAAAATGTGCTATACTTTGGCACCTGAACAACCTTTGGAAACATGGAATTATGGGAATATAACGAAGAACTTTGTGAGGCACCTTTGTTTTTGCTTGATCAATTCGATATCTACTTATTTGACATTGTGGACATTCATTTTTTGATGCATATTGTCCATAGTATATGATATGATCATTAGGACATGCATCAATAGCTTGATACTCCATTCCAATTTCTTTCATAATCAAAGATATTTCTCGATATGTGCGTGGTAAAATATTTGAAGGTGGTAATAGAAATTCACCTAACAATCTACACCATTCAAAAAAATAAGTCAGTGTAAAAAATATTAATCATAAATATTGCATCCCTACTTTACAAATTAATTAACAATAACAATATCGAAAAAAATCAACCTTTATGTACATGTCAGCATGACATAAATAATACATTATATACCTTAGCATTTGTGTGAGACAAGTATTTGATAAACCATTCAAAACCTTCAAATTCACCAACAATAATATAGTAGATAGAAGATTTGTTGTTGAGCCTTCATAAATAGTTTTTCGTGACTTCTCGAGTAGAGGATCAACATCATGAATAACATATTGGTTGTCCTCATCCATTGGAGAAAATGTGTCTTGGATCAATCTATGTATCTCACCTTCCTAATTTGTATCAATAATGTTATCTTTGTCCATATCATCATTAAGAACTTGATCTTCAATATTATGATCTCCATGTTCCTCACCTTGTAAAGTAGTACTTCTGGTACTACTTGGAAAATAACTCTCTGATGGCCGACATTTTGGGGGCATTGTCTTTATATTTACAAACAATGTATTAAAATTAGTGTGTATAAAACATATATTAAAACGATAAAACATTTGACAAATAATGACATCATCACTATTACAAAGAATACATTATATATTGAATAATTTCACACCAAGGGATGATATTCACAAACCCCTTTAGCGTTCCCCTACTCACTACAATGTTTTTCAGCTATTGTTATTAAAATTCTTCTTGTTTGCAATCCCCTACAATCATTGCAAGAGAAATAACATTTTCCATCTCCCTTCGCCTCCAATGTTGCTCTAAATTGAGCAAGCCTCCTTGCATTTTCATTCATAGCATATTAATTTGACATGGTAATTTCCTATAAGAACCAATTAAATATTTAAAATATTAATTTTTGTTAAAACATTGAAAAAAAATTAAAATTAAAATTTCATATACTTCGAGGTCTAATCACAGGAAATATATGTTGCAATAATAAATTTTGAAAAAATTATTAAAAAAAAAAAAATTTAAAATTCATATAATTCAACATTCAATCACACAAAATATATGTAGCAATGCTAAATTTCGAAAAAAAATAAATTTGGTTAAGACATTCATGTTAAAAAAAATTGAAATTAAAATTTCTTAACATAGCTTTATATTAAAAGAGACAAAAAAATTAAAAATACTCACCTTGCAAGTCTAAAATCTGAGTTATGTAGATTGAGAATTGGATGTGTTAAACCAGTATGTGACAGAAAAAATTGGAGCTCAAACAATCACCAGCAAAATTGTCGCAACTATAGAAAATTTGTTGAAATTTTTTTAAGGACATGTATTTATAGATCGATTATCATCGATATAGCGACGAAAATAAATGAGTTGACCCAAAAAAAAAAATCAATGCCCATTTCACTACACGTGTGGCACAACTGTCAATATAGCGACAAAAATTCATGGATATAGAGACAGTTTTCTGCAATCGTCACTATAGCAACGAACATCGGGGCCAAACCAAAAAATAAATAAAAGAAAGCCAAAATTTTAATCCATTTTTCCACGAATTGTAGAAATTTGGAAATATTTCGTCGCATTTTGGGCCCATATGTACTAGTGTTGGAAGAAATTAGGATGTTTTTATCATTTGCTTGCTACAAGAACTTTAAAATTTATCAAATGGATATTAAATCAACATCCCAAAATGGAAATTTAGAGGAATAAGTATACATTGAGCAACCTGAAGAATTTTGGTTATTAGAAAGATGGATATTATGTGTGTAAATTTAATAAATCCCTCTATGGCCTAAAGAAATCCCCTAGAGCTTGGTACTCTAGATTGGACAAGCATTTACAACAACAAGGATTTAAAAGAGGACATACAGACAACAACATCTACATAAAAAATGAGGACAAAGAGATGATAATAATTGTTGTCTATGTGGATGATATAATATTTGGAAGTAATGTCGACAAGCTAAGCAAAAAAAAAATTGAAGAGATGCAAAGTGAATCTGAGATGTCAATGCTAGGAGAAATATCATTCTTCTTAGGACTGCAAATCTCTCAATCAAACAAAGGTATATTTATATCTCAAATGAAGTACACTAAGGAGATGCTCAATAAGTTCAAAATGGAATATTGAAAACCATTTAGCACCCCTATGACCAAATGATGCAAGCTCAGCAAAGATGATGAATCCATGGAAGAAAATAAAAAATTGTGTTGTTCTATGATGGGAAGCTTGTTGTATGTAATGGCTTCAAGGCCAGATGTGATGTAGGCAATTGGAATTGTTGCAAGGTTTCAATCTTCACCAAAAGACTCTCATGTATAGGAAATCAAGAGATAATTCAGATATCTGAAGGTTACTTTGGACTATGGACTGTGGTATCCAAAAGATGAATATTTTACCTTAAAACAATACATTGATGTTGATTGGGTAGGATGTGTAGATGACCAAAAAATCACATGTGGAGGTGCATTCTTTGTAGGAAATTTCAGAGTTTCTTGGTTGAGGAAAAAGTAGTCATCAATCTCTTTGTCAACTGCATAAGCTAAATACATTGCAACAACATCTTGTTCTAAACAAGTTCTTTGGATGAATCATACCTTACAAGACATTCAGATTGATTACAAACAACCAATCTCTATACTATGTGATAATGTTCACCAATGCAACAAGAATTTCTAAGAACCATGTCATGCATTCAAAAATAAAACATATACCTATCAAGTGCATTGTATAAACATTCGAACTTTTCAACTTTTTTACTGGAATCCGATGAAACAGATATTGGTGAAATCACCATTTGTTGTTTTTTAAATTTCATTTTTGGATGCATAAATGGATTCAACACCCTGAAAAAATCCTCGAGACACTCAAATTATACAGACTTAATCATTCAAATATGGAGTTCCAACCATTTTTGGTCAAATTTCGAGGAAAATTAATAGGAAAATATGCCTATAAAAATGCCAAAAAATAAATGTTTAGACTACACGCCTATCAAGTACCATTTTCTAAGGGAACAAGTAGCAAACCAAGTTGTAAAACTAGAATATGTGCCAACAAAGGAACAACTTTTAGACATATTTACAAAACCATTGTCCAAAGATACATTTGAGTATCCCAAGAAAAACATGGGAGTCATCCCCATTTCTTATTAAGATATGCCAACTTTAGAAGAAATTTTTTTGGAGATCAACAAAAAGAAAATCTCAATGGAAGAGTGCATAAATAAGGAAGAGGTGCAATAAATCAACAAGGCAAGCACATTCACAGGGGGAGTTACTTTAGAAATCTTCATGGAGAAGCACAAACTCGAGCGGAACTGCAAAAGGAGAGAAGGTTGTTGGTTGCAAAGAAGAAAATTAAGAGTATAATGTTAAGGGGAGAATATCCCTTTGTTGTTGATGTCAAAGGGGGATATTTACAGAGAGAAAGAATTGGAAAGAAAAATTGTGTGATCTATGGTTGTAATGGACTGAAGGAGTATTAGAATTGTAAGGGTTTTCATCAATGACAAAGGGGGAGATTGTTGGACTATGTTTTCATTGATGTCAAAGGATGGAATTGATATCACAGGCAAGGAGAGACTGATTGTTTTCAATGATAAGGGGAGAATATGTTTCTATGAGCTGATAAGCTTCTGCATATTTATTTGTCATTGATGTCACTTATGAGTGAATCCCTGAGAAAATGAAGGCAGATAGACTATGAACAATCAAAATGACCATGAAAATGACAGATCCAAGGATTAAATCACACATGAATCCAAGGACAGATAGAGGAAGCATGCAGAATGTTATAGCCAAAGAAGAAATCAAGAAAGTGTCCAAGAAATAGAAAAAGAAAGAAGAGAAGTTGAAGGGATTTTCGAGCTACAAGAAGTGAGAGGAATGAAATCTAGAAGGTGAATCAAAAGTTGTAGGAGCTCTATGAATCTAAATAATATGAGCAGATGTATTTTTGTATTGACTAGGATCAGTATTTAGGAGCATAACAAATTGATTAATAGAATGAATACAATAAACATAGAGATATGAAGAATAACACATATATCTAGTGAACAATATATTGTATTGAATAAATGAAATAGGATGAAACTGTAAAACTGCAGAACTAAAACACTTGCTTGAATGGTGGTAGCTATCTCTGAGAAGAGATGTGGATGCTACGCACATTCGTATGATCTGAATGATTACAATGAGGATCCAGAGGCCTTTTTGATATTACTCACGAATTCCAAAACCCTAGACATCCAAAAACCTAACCCTAGGAGGTGAAACGCCAAAAGTCATTTGGGCCCCTATGGGTAAGTTGGTACCTCAACTTCCTAGGGTCGTAAATTTTTCATACAAACTCCTTTTTAGTCGTGTGATAGCCCGTTGGAAAGGTCTTTCAGAGAAATACACATTACCCCGTCAAACTCTGACTCTAACTATAGTTTGACTATGGCGAGCCAAAAAAACATTGTTTAAGGCTCCAAAATGGCCCTGGATGTACAATAAGATGTGCTGACATGAAAACATACAAAATAATCCAACTAGATTAGGTGAGAGGCCACAAGTATCCACCTAAAATATTTGTAGGGATTCAGACAGCCCCGAAAGTGTAGAACTCACAATTACAAATAATTACAAAAGAATATGATAAACTAAAAACGAAAAAGAGGAGCCGGTTGGAATAGGTGGGTGGCCACCGATATACACCTGGATCAATCCTCCCCCCTTAGGAAGCAATGGTATCCATTTATTTGAGTTCACCCATCAGATGAGTAAAATTATGTTGGATTTGGCCCTAGGTGAGCCACTTGCCTTGATGTAGGAGTTGTCGTGCCTTGACAACCCAATAAAGTTGGATCCTTTGTTGGTGAGTGACCTTGACATGTGTGTCCACTATCTGATCAGTGGATTATTGTTCCATGTAGTCAGGGTTGAGCTCTATTGGTTGTAGTTGTTCTACGATCTCTGAGATGTCCAATAATGGTGGAAAATATGGTCGAAGGAGCTCCACATTGAACACTGGGTGCAGGCCAAGGAAGGGTGGAGTGTTGTGCTCAAAATCATTTCTACCCACATCCTTGGTGATAGTGTAAGGCCCATAGCAAAGTGGGTGGAGCTTTTGATGGGGCCTTGTGAGATTCTCCTTCTACAAATGTAACCAAACTTTTTTGTTAACCTAAAATTGGTGCGATACCATGTGTTGATCATGGCGCTTCTTGTACTTAGAATTCAATTTATATAAAATCTCCTGGACCTGTTGGAAGATGTGATGAATCCGCTCAATGAATCTGGTGGCTTTGTTGGTATCAGAATGAACATGGGAATATTTTTTTGTTTGGTGGCAAGAGGTAGTGCAACATCAATGGGACCCAAGGGTTGGAATCCTAGCCCCACCTGAAATGGGCTATGGTCGGTGGAGCTATGGAGATCCCTGTTGTAACTTTGTTGAACATAGGGGAGACTCTCATCCCATGTACATGGATGCTTAAATTTGTACATGTGAAGGATGTGCACAATCATCCAATTGACAACCTCTATTTGGACGTCTCTTTGTGGGTGGAAAGAAGTGGATTTAGTGATCTTGGTGTCCAACAGTGACCAGAGACTCAACCAAAATGTGTTGAGGAAGTTGTTATCTCGGTCGAAGATGATGGTATATGGTATCCAAAAATGGACCCACACTCGTTCGAGGAAGATATTGGCAGTATCTACCACTGTGATATTCTTCTTCCAGGCTGTGAGGATGGCCATCTTCGAAAATTGATCAACGACCACAAATATGTAGTCATTTCCTTTCTTGGTGGATGGAAGGCCAAACATGTAATCCATTGAGATGGATTCCCAAGGCTTCTCGGGAGTAGGAATAAGGGTGTATAAGAATTGCTTCTTGATGGTTGTCTTGGAAATGGCATAGGCAGTGAAATATCTGATATAATTTTTGACATCCTATCGAAGTTTTGGCCAATAAAAATGTTTCTAAAGAACAACCACAATTTTCTCCATGCCAAAATGTCCTGTCATCCGACTGTAGTGTGCTTCCCAAATAAGCTTTGCACACTCTCTTGTAGGAACACAGAGATGGCCCAGATGGCATAATTGTTCATCTTGAGTGTGAAAATTGGTGACAATTACTCCTGTACCCAAGAGATGATAGGTGGTGGAAAAGTCTGGATCTTGCTGATAAAGTTGGGGCCACTCATATGCCTCATGTCCACAAGATTGGAGCATAGTCATGAGTGCATCCATGAGAGGTTGACTGATGCAGTCAACAACACGATTTGAGATCCATGTCTTATAATAGATGTTGATATGGAACTGTTGTAGGTAGGTGGACCACTTTTGATGGAATTTGTTTTGAAATTTCCCCCATGTCTGTATGAACTGTAGAGGCTTGCGATCAGTGTGGATGATTGTCTCCTTTCCCAGAATGTAATTTTTCCATTGACAATAGGATTATACAATGGAATACATTTCATTGTCATAGGTGGGTTATTTGTGGATGACCCTGCTGAGTGAGAACTACGCCTATAGCATAGTAATATGCATCAATATCAATCTTGAATGGTTGTTGCAGATTAGGAAAGGAGAGTATTGGAGTTGAGCACAAGCGATGCTTCAAATCATCAAATGATCATTTTTTTCTTTCCCCCACACAAAATTTTCCTTGCCACCACCCTTGGTCACCTGGCTGAGGACCCATGCAATATGGGAGACTCCCAACACAAACCGTTGGTAAAAGTTGGCTAGTCCCAAGAAGCTCTGAAGATAATTTAGTGTGGTCAGGGCTGGATAGCTACAGATGACTTGGATCTTATCTGGATAAACATGTACCCCATGCTCATCAACAATGTAGCCCAAGTATTGGACCTTGCTCATGCCAAAAGAGCATTTTTCCAAGTTGGCATATAGCTTGTGTTGTCGCAGAGTGCTCAAAACCTATTGAATATGGCGCATGTGCTCCTCCCAAGTTCTACTAAATATGAGGATGTCATCCAAATATACCACCACAAAAGACTTGGTGAAGGGTCTCAATACATCATCCATCAACCTCATGAAAGTGGCCGGTGCATTTGTTAATCCAAAGGGCATGACCAGCCATTCGAAGAGACCTTCTTTAGATTTGAAGGTTGTCTTCCATACATCAGTTGGTTCAATGGGAAACTAGTGGTAGCCATACTTTAGGTCAATCTTGTTGAAGAAATTTACCCCCTTGAGTTGGTCAAGAAGGTCATCAATCCTAGGAATTGGGTATCAGTTTCTGACTTTGATTTTTTTTAAGGATCTGTAATCAATGCAAAGTCACCAAGTCTCATACTTCTTCTACACCGGTGCAATCGAAATTCCACAAGGGAAGGAGATGGGTTTGATGTGCCCCTTTTGAAGAAGCTCTTGGATCTGACGCCTGATTTTGTTATTTTCCATCAGTGAGCAACGATAGACTGGTCCATTAGGTAGAGGTGCATCGGGGGTCAGATCAATTGGATACTTGAATTGCCAGTGCATCAATATCCCAGTGGGTGAGGATAAGATGTCTCTGTATTCTTCCAAGATCTCATCTACTTACTTTTGTTGCAAAATGAGGCTCTATGTAGAGGCCACGGATGTGGCAACGATATTGTTCTTACTATGAGCACAGATCACAAAGAAGATGAACTTCCCGGTCTGTGAAATGACCTTACTGCATTTCTTAGCAGAGATCAAAGAAATAGCAGTGCTACCTCTAGTATCCTGTACAATTGTCTACCCAAAGTAATAATAACACTGCAGGGTCTAGACTCATACACAGCATGATGATTCCACAAATATGGTTTTCCTAAAATAACATCACAAACTTCAAGGGGATAAATATCACACAATACCTCATCTTCGAAAGGCTTGATGTCGTAGGGAAAACAACATTGTTTGTTGACACGAAGATCTCTTCCTTGGAGAAGCTAGTTGATGGTGTAGGGTTGTGGGTGTGGTGTCATTGGTAGGTCCAACTGCTTCATGAAATATGTTGAAATTAGGTTTTTCTGACGGTCTCTATTGACAATGAAATGTAGCGGAGCCCCCTCTACCCACATCTGTGAGTGAAAGAGGTGTTCCCCTTCCTTTGGTTCTTCTAGTTCACTTGGTCGGACTTTGGTGGTAGCGACAGTGGCACTAGGCTCAACATAGATAATCCACTTCCCTCCTTCAGGATTTGATTCGGAATCATAATTGGCCTCTGACTTGGAATCCTTTAGCTCGGCCATGAATGACTTCTTGGAGCAACATTCTTCAATGTTGTGCTAAGTGATTTTATGGTACTCACACCATTTTCCTGTGTCCTTCTTCATCTTCTCATTTCCCTTCTTCTGTTGCATCTTGGACTGGTTGTCCTGAGAGTGTCCATCTCATCTCGGTCCCTTGTTTTGTGGGTTGGGGCTACCTTTTCCCTACTTCGGTTGTGAGGAGTTTAAATATCCAAACTCTCACCTCTTGTGCTTAAATTTATGCTTGATCTTGACAACGTATCTATAAGATGTGCCCAATGAGGCAATGTCCATAAAATCCATTTCTTTTTTAATGTATCTATGCAAACAACCATGGTATTTGAGCATCATATGTCACTCCGAGTCTTTGATACCCAATTTGGTGTGCAGGGTATGGAAAATATTGGTGAAATATGGTATTGTCTGGTCCCTTTCTTGATGCAGGGTGGTCCATTTGGTGTATTGGTCCTCGTAGCTTCCAACATGGTAGTATTGTTCTTTAATGGCATCCCGGAAGGAATCCCATGTAGGGGCCACCACAAATATTTCAGGTTCCTCTACGAACATTTTCTTAAAGTAAGTATCCCACCAGTCCTTAACATGGGGGATGGCCTTGAGGAGTGCAAAAGTAATGTTTTCCCTATCGAAAAAATTGTAGACCGAAAAATACCCTTCGAGCAGATTCAACCATTTATCTAGAGCATCTGCATCTATCAGTCCTTCAAATAATGGAATATCAAAATTTACATGTACCTTGAAGGGGGTTGCATGGCCGCTTGATGAGGATGCTTCTCCTATGGGCAGTCGTCGAAGGATTTGCGCAAAGTTTTCCATCATTTCATTCCTTTGTTGTGCGATGGATTCCTCAAGCAACATTTTAATAGGATCTCCTGCTCCATCATATTTTTTTTCTTCCCCCGTGAGTTTTTTTCAGTCTCATCAAAACCAATATTGCAATGGCTCGATTGGTTCGAGTCCCAACTTCTTGTACCCAGATCTTGTTAGAGACATGCACAAGGAAAAATAAATGAAGAGTAGACCACTTTGATACCACTGATCCGGTTTTAGGAGTGGAACGAATTGATTAACAAACTGAATATAATAAACACAGATATAT
>JASDQU010011736.1:38336-68955 GCA_032191745.1 Picea mariana
ATCTCAATCACGCCTGTCCCAAAGACAACTTCCCAACGCCTTTCATTGATCAAATCATCGATGATTGCGCTGGCCACGAAGCTCTGTCCTTCATGGACAGTTTCTCTAGTTATAACCAAATTCAAATCCATTCGGCCTATCAATATAAAACCGCATTCACCACCCCTTGGGGTATGTTTTCTTATCACGTCATGCCTTTCGGCCTAAAAAGCATTGGCACCACTTTCCAGCGGGCGATGACATACATTTTTCATGATCTGGCCCATATCATTCTTTCATACTTGGATGATCTCACCGCTCGATCCAAACACCGCACCCAACATCTTGAGGATTTATGGATTGTCTTTCAACGTTGTTGTCAGTACAACATTCGTTTGAACCCTCTCAAGTGTGTTTTCTACGTCACTGTTGGGTGCCTCCTCGGCTTCATCGTCTCCCAAAGCAGTATCACCATGGATCCCCTCAAAGTCCAGGCCATAACCGAGATTCCCCCCCCACGGACTTTACGCCAATTACATAGCCTACAAGGAAAAGCCAACTTCTTACGGCGATTTGTCCCAGACTACGCCACTCTAGCACATGGTTTCCTTCACTTACTCTGCCATGACATCCCATTCCACTAGGATGAACATGCCCAAAAATCATTTGATGATATTAAAGCGGCACTCTCCAACGCCCCTTTAATTAGCGCTCCCGATTACAATCACGATTATTTCCTCTATGTCTCTGCCTCAGCAGTMTCCATAGCAAGAGTTCTCGTCCAAATCAGTGATGACAATCATGAGCATGTCATTTACTACGTTAGTAAAAACCTCTTAGGGCCACCCCTGAAGTATAAACACRAAGAAAAAATCGCCCTTGTCGTTGTCCTCGCATTCCAGAAACTGCGTCATTATATTCTTCTTTGCACGACTAAGGTCGTAGCCGATTCAAACCCTATGCAATACTTACTCTGTCGTCGGCAAATTAATGGCAAATTTTCTCGATGGATCGTTATCCTCCAGGAGTACAATCTTGAATTTTCAACACCCAAGAGTAAGAAATCTCTCATCCTCGCCGAACTTGTCACGGCCTTCCCCTGTGACACTACCAGTGCCCCCATCAATATGGACTTCCCCGACGAACATCTCTTTATATCACTTCAGCTGACCCTTGGTATGGTGACCTCCTCGTCTACCTCCGAACTCAAAAGTTCGGTAACCACCTCTCACGAGATGATCGTCGTCGTATCTGCAACCAAGCCCCCCACTATCTCCTCATCGGAGATATCTTATATCGGCGAGGAGTTGACACCATACTCCGTCGATGCTTGACTATTGACGAGGCTGATAGAGTCTTAAATGATTGTCATAGCGGCGCATGTGGGGTCCATCTTTCGGGAATGTCCATGCTCAGAAGATCATCTGAGCAGGTTATTTTTGGCCTTCATTGTTCCACAATTTCATTCATGCCGTGAAGCGATGCCAACAATGTCAGCTTTACACCAACAAAGCACAAGCACCACCCACTCTTCTTCACCCAGTCATTACTGCAGGCCCCTTCTGTAAATGGGGCATCAAATTCATGACTTGTAATCCCCCTTCCAGCAATGGCCACAAATACATTGTTGTCGTAGTCAATTACTTCACAAAATGGGCTGAAGCTATGTCCACCTTCAACAACACAGCTGACACTGCAGCGCGTTTTTTCTTTAACCACGTCATATCCTGCTTTGGCGTACCACTCCAATTAGTTTCCGATCATGGGAAACACTTCAAGAATGAGATTTTCATTGAACTCTCATCTCGGTTGGGATTCTCTCACGAGTTTGCCTCACCCTATTACCCTCAATCTAACGAACAGGTCGAATCAGTTAACAAGGTCCTTAAGACCATGTTACAGTGCACAGTTCATAAACATAAGACCAATTGGCATCACATATTTTCTACGCTATGGGCTTACCGAACGGCCATGAAAACAGCCACCCGTTTCACACCATTTCATCTAGTCCACGGGGTTGAGGCCACTGTCCCCATCGAGTGCAAAATTCCCACCTTGCGCATTGCCATTGAGATATTACCCGACACTTCTCCAATCGAGCAGCGCTTGTTGCACCTAGAGTCTCTGGATGAAGATCGTCGCTCTTCATTACAGAACAATGAGGCAGCTAAAAAATGCTCAAAAGATACCTTTGATCGCCAAGTCAACCTTCGCTCATTTCACAAAGGTGACCTTGTTCTTGCTTATGATATCGCTCATGATACCTTCAGTCATGGTAAATTCGAGTCACTATGGCATGGCCCCTACATCATTCAGCATTGCCTCACCAAAGGCGCCTACATCCTGGCCTCTCCTGAAGGCCTCTCCCTCCTAGAACCCGTCAATGGGTTATACTTAAAGAAATTTTACGCCTAAGCGTAGTCATTCTACTTTAGGTTATTTCTTTTCTATAGTGTTTTTAATCTTTTTTCCCTCCCTCACATCTAAACTATCATTTGTGCTATTGACAGATGCCTCTTCCATCAGCCTACCACATCGGTTATGCCGATGGCACCAGCCGTTGGACACAAAATCTTACTTCGGCAGCTTGGGCCCTCTACACCCCCTCTCATGAAATGCTTCACTCTAGTGGCATATGCTTGGGTTAGGCCACCAACAACCAAGACAAGTATGTTGTCGTCATTGGCCTCCTCGCTGATGCACACCATCGTCGTATTCGTCACCTTAGTGTCTTCCTCAACTCTCAACTAGTCATCCTCCAAATCAACAATGTGTATCACGTTCGTGATCCGTGCCTCTTCCGCAAATACCTGCAGGTTAGACTTTTATCTCGACATTTTGATTTCATTACATTTACACATATTCCAAGACAATTTAATCAAATTGCGGATAACTTAGCTAATATTGTGTTAGACTGCCATATATCACATCAAGATACCTCTACACATACATAACCATATCAAAAACCTGTCACAGCATATATAGATTAGACATCATCAAAAAACACACGTAAATATCACATGATCTCAAAATGTATACTCATGTATATATAAGTTGGTCCATAGTGCCATCCAAATGTTTACATACAAAATACAAGTATCCACGGGCCAGTGAAGCACCTCGGTACAAAATGGGCTCACCAACCTATATATAAAAAAAATACAAACATACATAGAACACCACTCACAGCGCCTCTAGAGCACCCCCTCCTGCCCCTCCTACAGGCGCTGGTCTCCCACCAACTACTGGTCCCTCCGGATCAGGAGGTAACCGTCCAGTCATAGCAGCACCAGCTACTGCTTCTCATCGTACCATAGCCCGCCATGAGGGCAGAATACCCATGCACTTCTCCAAGATACCCTCATCCTAGATGCGTGACCACATGCCCTCGGGCATGCCCTGTAGCACCGCCTTCAGGCGACGATGAATATCCTCAAAATCGGCTCCGGCATCAGCCGGAGGAGCATGTGATGTCTTGGCACCTGGGTCATCGAACCGGTGTCTCCTCGCTGCTCTCTCTACATCAGATGGTCTCGCCTCAGCGTCCTCACACCGTTGTCTCTCTCCTACTCACGACCCTCCCCGAGGCGGTCTCCCGGGCTCCTGGCGAGTCGGTTCTCTTAGCAACTCCACCTCACGCCCACGAGGTGCAACATCTGCACATAAAAACAACCAAACGATAGTATCAGCATCTATACCAAATACATATGTCATGCTATCACAAATAATTCTATATATCAAAACTCATAAACATATCTCGGTGGTCAAAAACCTCCCCAGGAGGCAACACCATGTCCGGATCATCCCGGAATTCAACACCAGTGTATGGAAACTGCAATATCACCTGTGGCATTTTCCACCACACCTGTGCCGCCTCAGCCGTAAAGAAGTGGCCGCCCTCGCCACCACCATGGAGAAGCAAAATCGTCGACCACCGCCTCAATCGCGGCTCTCACGGCCCAGGAGCGCCCAATAAAATCCTAGGGTGCAACATAGGCACCCTCTCTAAAAACCAGGCCACTAGGATGGACCCAAAAACAAACTCTCATGTATCAGTGGAATGACAACGGTCCAGCTGCCCTACCATCCTAGCATGCAGCGTAAGCCCCCAGGCAAAGTTCTCATTGGCCAGTACCCTCTCCATCACACACAATTGACCACCACTGATCCGCTGAGTTGCAACGGAGCCATACACTCTCACAATCATCGCTGCTATACAGTGATGCACTAGCGCATCCATCACCCCAATGCTCACAACGGAGCCCGACATAAATTTCACCCCCGAACAGAACCTTCGGCCCACTATCACTAGCACCACATCCCTGGGTAATACCGGCTCCGCCAGTAGAGGTGTTTCCCTACAAGGGCGCCTCCATGCACCCCTATCACACATATAAGCACGCATCAAAGCACGCCTGCCCGCTATATAGCCACGCACCCGTGCGCGTCTATCCGGACAGCAGGTGCTCACTTGTGTGCACATATTCCTGGATCGCCCACGCACTTGTGGGCCCACCTCCCTAAATTCCCTTGTACGGCCCTCCATACAGCCCCTGCCCAAAAATGGAAACCCTAATTCTATGCAGGATGGTCAGACTACTAACCTGAAGCTCACTAAATCCGGATCGACGGCCTCGTTCTCCCAGAATCTCCAAATCTCCTCTGAATATCTCTCATCCAGTCACTTTGGCAGCAAGTACAAATGAGGTGGCAATGTGGGCCCTATAGCTATATATCGATCTTTTCACCAAACTTCCAACCTCCATTCCGAGAGCTTCGGGTGTCCGTTCTTCGATCCGTCTTCAGCCACAGGATCAGCATCTCGTCGTCTACATCACGACAGCCCCTGGGCTACTTTTGATCCTACACCCCCAAGGCACCATTTTTTCATACCCCATTCAGGTACGCATGCTCATGTTTAAATGTTATCAAATAAATGCTCGTATGTTTGATTCTATTCAGATATTGTTCACGTCGGGTATTTTGTTTTCATATGTGTAGGTATTTGGTCATCATCTATCAACACCACCCCTTCAGGTATATAATCAGCACTGGCATGTAATCATTCCCTCTGAATCTCACTTGCATCTCCAGTCACACCCTCTGTCATTTACCTCTAGGATCCCCATCTCCGGCTCTGCAGTACCAACACCTCCATTAGAATCTTTGGTACTGCCACCCGGTAGCACTCTCCCCCACATGAGTTGTCCCATTCATAGCACCCTTTTGCACATTGACACTCGTGTTGTTTTTCAACAACCTTTAGGGATGGGAGTCCCGATAGTCCTACATCATGTCGCGAATTAGCCACATACTCCTTCACCTCATTTTTCTAGCTTTCCCCCCTGGACTCCCAGATTATCTCTTCAAGGTTCTATTTTGACTGCACCTTCGCAGTATCATCAACCCTCCATTTCATCCACAATCAGTTTTCCCCTCTGCAAATTTCCCTGCATTTCACTTACCTCATACAAAAACCCACCCATGGGGCCCCCACCCTCCACCAGTTCTCCACACAAATGGTTCCCTCACCGACCCAACCATATTACACTGGGGCACCCGTTTCTGTATTTGTACACTCATCCCAACTTATTCTTTATTTTATTGTACAAAGCCTTTGTTTCTAGCATTTCCATTTTGTCGTCACCTTTGGTGATCTTCTTCCCTTTTTGGCAAATTCAACCCTTGTCGCCCTTTGGTTGGGGCACCCCTTATCATCTACCATTGTTAACATTGTCTGCATACTCTGAGTATCCCACAGGCCACTTCCTGTTGCCCTCTAAGTCTGTTCACTTTGTCCCACCTCTAGCACACTTCATCCCACGTCTTGTTGTCCCCCTGACACTCGACTTAGTTGCACGGTTGCGGCCACTTATACTTCACATATACCTCCAACCCAGGGCAGTCTTGAGTCTCCATACCTCTTGACTTCGACCATGTACCTCCTCCAGCTCATCCTCTCACCTAGTATATTTCACGAAGCCCTTTGCTTCTAGGAGTCGTGTCCCCCTTTTTGTCGACATCAGCACAGTTTTCCAGAAGGGAGACAGTATCTTGACTCTCATTCCCTTTGTAATGAGAGGTCTCAGATGACACAGGGAGAACCACAATTTCTCCCTGCTATCGTTGACCTCCATAAACATTCGACTTCAACACTTGCTCATGTTACGGTGGGTCTTACTTTGTGACTATTGCAGTTATGTCCTACATTTGTTGAAGAGCTCTGAACTAGGCTGGGCTATCAATGCCTACCACATCCGTGATATTTCTTATAGATACTACTGCCTACTGTTCAGAGTATGTTCCTCCACAGAATTGTCTTCTTCCTTTATCACGACCGCCCCCGAGGGCGTTGCAGTTGTCTACATCAACACATCATTCCCTTTTTGAGTTACATGACATGAGCATGGGGCATGTCCGCCTCGTTTGTATACAGTTTATTTTCATACACCTTATGGACGATCGGGTTCTATAGGTTCCCTTCTCCCTCCAATGGGTAGCTCTTGATAATACCACTATCACTCTCTCTTACAACGACACTCTCAGTAGAAGAAACATTGATGGATTTTGGCTATACGTATGCTCCTAACTTCATCCATCAGGGGGCATCTGTTATCACTGAAATTCCGTTTACAAATGGTTACAAGAATTCAGCATCTCCAAACAGTTATGAGGTCACCCATGGACTAATATTACCACAAAAGCATTTCCAAAGGGTCAAAAACTATGCAACCAATGCTAAAATTAAAGGGCGCTATGACGAAACAGAGAGCGCGTGCACATGCGTGCAGCAGAGATGCAGAAATCGTGCACATGCACACGATGCGCGACTGTTGTCGCAAAAATCCACGCACCTGAGAGCCGACGCATTTATGAGAGTGATCTACCTCCCACCCACTTTTGGTTCAGCTTCCAAGTTGATTTGACACTCAAATATGGACTAGATTCGACTGGGTGGCTGGTCAAAGACCTAGAAATGCCCTAATTAGCCTCTTTACACACTACAAACCGGTTACACAATACCTCAAAGGAATGTTATAAAAAGGCCATGGATGCACTTCATTTTACAAGGAATTTCATAGCAAAGTTATGCTACCACTATTCTCTTGAAGAATCCTCTATTCTTGCCAAGAGTATACTAGCATCATTGCTTTGGGAAATCCATCTCACCCCTTGAGTGGATTTGTTTGGAGTTCTTTCACCATTTTCATTTCTCAAAGTTGTAAGAAGAGCTTGTTTGTGGGGGTCCAAGAGCCCTCCCTTGGAGGAAGAAGGGACCCATAGTCCTCTTTCTTCTTGGTGTTTTCTTTCACTAATATCAACCTTACCATTGGTGGCATGGGTCTTATTGTTTCTTTGATTCTTATGTCCCTATGCTCATTAGTTTAGTTGTTTTATTTCTTAGTTTAATTCTTAGTTGTTCTTTTATATTTATTTCTCTAACCATTTCCCTTACAGCTGTCCTGCTTAGCAAACCCAACTAAGCTTGCAAGCACCTCTATTTTGCTCACTAAGGTGATGAAAGAGGCGCAATAGCAAGGTCAAAGGAACTTCTAAAATCATGCACATTGTGAGCTAATGGAAAGTGTTGTGACAACAAAAACAGATTAGCATATTTGTATAGGTGAAGGAAGGAAAGAGATATTATAGAATTGTTGACAGTTTGAGAAGATTGTTGTCTTCTGAAGGTTGGTGCTTGCAAACATTGTTGTTGTAGGTTGGTTCCTACAAGCATTTTTTATTTGGTGCTCAACTAAGGGGATTGGTGTCTCCTACAGGTTGGTGCCTGCAAACATTGTTGTTGAGTTGGTGCTCAAGAGAGGAGTTTGGTGTCTCTTACAAGTTGGTGCCTACAATCATTGTAACTATAGGTTGGTACCTATATGATTTTTTGAAAGAATTATTTTATGGTTTTCTCCCATTTCGGTTTCCAAGTAAAATATCTATGTATTGTGACTATGTTGACATGGTTGGTTCTCTGCATTGTTAATTATAATCTCTAGAATGATTAGTGAAAGTTAAAAAGAGTTTTAAGATTGTTAAATATGTGCAATATTGTTTCACCCCACCCCCCTCTCAGTATTGCTAAATATTCCAACAATTTGTGTTTTTTTTGCAACATTATGATTAGTTGTTCTTGCTTAGGACTGTCAAGTTGAGAATTTCTATTCAAAAAAATTTACTTTGATTGATCTCAGTAGGAAAAATGCTTGATTATGAAATCTCAATGGCTACTACAAAAAGTTGTCGTGATGAGGAAGTTTTCAAATCATTTTTTTCTTGAAAATCCAAACTAAAAACATAATCAAGAGATAAATCAAAAGTTTGCAAAGGATCTAAATTGACAAAAAAACTATGAATCTAATATTATGTGGTAAGTTCTTTAAATTGCATAATATAATCTATTACAGAAACAAGTTGAACATTGTATCCATCCCTATTGGTGGTATCTAGCCACATAGTGTTTTCAAGATCATCAGAGAATTTGGTGGGAGGATACAGAGTTACATTTTTTACTAAGTCTCCATGAGAAATAAGTGTGTTCCCAGACCTACAACCAATAAATGCATTTGCAGTGGCCAGCCATGTCCTTTCCAAAATCGGGGGGTGAACCCGTGAAGAGGTTTTGGGATGCAAGAACATAAAGTCAACAAAATACTCCTATGAGTCTAAGGAAACAATCACATCATCTAATAAACCCTTAGGCTTGATCTTGGATCGATCTGCTAACTCTAAAGCAATGGGCGTAGGATGAAGGTTAAGTAACTATAATTGCTCCATGGTATGTAGAGTCATGATATTGATGGCATACCCTAAGTCAATAAAATTGTTTGGTATGAGAACAACATTGATGTGTACTGAAACAACTGGGTTTCTAGGATCTTAATATTTTTGTACAAATATTTTTTCTGACATGAGATATGCTTATCTCCCCACAAATTGGATTTATGTTGGTTCTACATTCTTTCTTTCAGGTTTCCTTATACAAAGTTCCCTAATGTTTTTAGATTAAATTGGTATATCTTTAATGGCTTGAAATAAAAGGACTTTGATGTAAACATTCCTTAATTTAGAGACCAAGTCAAATTTTAGGTGAATGATTTTTCCAAGCTTAACCTTTCTGGGTAGGGATGTAAACTAGATAAATAAGGAAGCTCTAAATGTGGGGAATTTTACTTTATTTCAACATTATTATTTGTTTTTTTGGGAGTTTCCTCCTCAGAATCTTCTTCAATAATTGTAGGAGAGTTCTTATTCGGTACCTTTCCTTACCTAAGTTTAATTTCTTGTAAGTCCAATGGGGTGACCAAATAGGTATAAAAGGGTTGTAACTCAACGTTGAAATTAGGTTGAGATATCTTATTATTGGGGTTAGGAATTTGTTGGGTAGGCAATTGTGTAGGTCTTAGAGCTTGGGAGGATGGAAGTTATAGTTATTGGGGCTGTGTGATATGTAATTGTTGACATGGTGCAATTAGTTGGGTTTGTGGTTGTGTGGGATATGAAACATGTTGGGGATATGGTTGTTGTGAATATTGTTGAGATGGTGGAATAGGGTATGATGGTTGTCGAGGTGTAGGATAGGTATAGGCAGGCATGTTCCCATAGCCGGGTCCCTGACATCCTTATTTCCAAGGACGATTGTGAACTTGTTGTTGGTACCATCCTTACGAAGGCATAGTAGGATCCAAGCATTGTGGTGAATATTGTTGACTAGGAAAATATGAAGTAAATTTAGATGTAGGTTTTGAAGTCATACCTGGTGTCCTCAGATGCCAAGGTATTTTTGGTGCAAGTGTACATAATTGTTTTGTTGCCTGATTATCTCCTTGATACATTTCTTTGAGTCCAAGCTGAGCGGGGAACTTCTCTATTGGATGTTCTCCTGCACAAATGGAACAATTTTTAATATTATCAAGAGGACATTCTCTTAGTGGGTGTTTATCTCCACACTTAGGAAAAAAAATAGAAAGAGATGTTTTTTCATCTTCTTGTTTCTTTTTAAATTGAAAAGTATCTAACTGTAAAATAGGAGTGCCAATAATATCACACACGGAAAAATTATATTCTAAAGCATGCAAGAAAAATAAGCCATAAAAGTGATACGCCCTTGTAGCATCTCCCTGGCAACAACACTAAAAATGTCATGCTAATTAATTAACCTAATTGTTGATCATTAAATCATCAATTCAAGGGCATAAGATTAGAAATGATGACACTATATGTGTAGGGAATAGGACAAGGATGACTATATAATATATGGAAAAGAACATTCTCAACTTTAATAAAATAATACTATATTCCTAGAAAATCACAAGAAACTCGTTCATTGGGAAACAAAACAAGAAAGTGTTCTACTGGCGCAGGCTACAATACTTTACTCAAGCACTTCCTAAGTGTTCATGTATGTAATTCATAGAGAAAATCATGTTCCTACCTTCAAGTGACATTTTTCTTATAATTTCAAAAACAAACCGAGCATATAAAATATTTCTGAGAAATTAATCTATTCACACATTGGCAATTGCAAAAAGACTCATTGAGTTAACATTAAAGAGTTTTATAGGCTCGGGTTATAAATCTTTCACTGAGATTTAGCCAACACTCATCACAACAGAACAAACTCAATTTTATTGTTTAAACTCCAATGAGATTTATGATACGTGTAATCAAAATAATTCAATCACTAAACTAAGAGTATAAAGAAAAGGAATGACAGAAATAAGGATCGATACATACACACATTTGCACACAAAAATTATACTAACAAATTCAAACATTGTCACACTATATCTAGAATCTCGGATAATACAACCTTGTATTTCAAAGTCAACAAGGTAAGGAAAATATACAATGGAATTGTTCAATTTATGATTGGATAATTACTCAATAAAACTCAAAAACATAGATGTTGTCTACTTAAATAAGTTTACAAATCAAAATGAAATTGTATGGAAATAAAGCTATGATTCTAGTATTTTCAAATGGTGAAATTGAAATGGTTGCAGGGTTGTGTTATGATTCCCATTCAAATGAAATCTATTGACAAGTTGTCACACAAAATGAGATTAGAGAATAAACATCCATGAAATTAATTATATAAAATAAACAAAACAGAGGAAATTTATGAAACACACTTACAATCCTATGCTAATTTTAGAGGGAAATGTTAGCCAGATTCATGGGCCCTCCCAATTGGTGTCTCATTGCTAAAACAACTACATGACTAGATCAAATAGAACCATGAATTGAACTTCAAAACACCAACATTTTATTGAACAATCTCAATGATACAAATCGATACAATAAATGTTTTTCTCAAGGTCTGGTAACTAATTATCTATGTCATACTACATACACTTAGATTACATTGCTCAAAACACAACATACAACATTATTTCCAAACATACATAGGTCGACTATGATCGAATCCATGTTATCACACATTGGACATATAGAATACATTTGGAAAAACGCTACAGCTTATATAATTAAACCTAGGGGTACAAATATAACTTTGAATTCATTTGTAAGATATTGTCATGACATGAAATGCATAAGACTATCTCCCAAGTTCATCCTCAATCGTATTTTTTGTTGGTGTGTTGGTCTAGATAAGAGGGTTGACTACAGGTGGTGCTTTCCCTTCTCATTTTAGAACCAATGAAAGGATCTTAGAAGAATGTCGAAGCTCCTATAGAGAAAATCCATGGCTCGCTTTCCCTTCTAGAACCTTGGAAGTATGATAAACAACGATGTGGGTTAATGGACCTCTATGTGGGTTACAAGATCTGAACTCAATCAACCATCATTAGTAATAAAACAAACTTTTAATCGTTCTAATTCATTAAAGACGATGGGAAAACACTAACAAACCAATGAAATTACATTATGAGCCTTTGAATGACCTTTATAGAAAAAAGAGTGATGATTATGATGAAAAGAGTGGTTTTGATGGGTTAAAAAGGGTTCATAGGCAACAAAAATGGTGTCAATTTGGAGGCCCAATAGGCTCGCTTCTATGAGGAGGATAGGATAGAATGTATTGCCTTTAATTTTGAGATTATAAGTGATAAAATTATTTTGTATTTTCTCTATCTTTCTCCAGGATTCTCGAGAGATACTGCATCCCCAAAATTCACATCCATATAATATAACATGAGTGACAAGGGTCTCAAATATGATCTTTTGTCATTGTTCACCATTGTTATAGCAAGATTTTCCTCACCCTAGGAAAACTTGCACAGAGGGCCTTTTTCCATTTCCCTATGAAAACTTGAAGTCCCTTTTTTGCAAATCCCAGATCTAAAAACATTATTTTTCCACATATACATGCCCTGCCAATATTACAACATGTGTATACGCAGGTTGCACCACTATAGCCCGCGTACATCAGGATTTGTGCCCAAAATTAAAAAATGGTGTCGGGTTTCCATGTCACGTCACGAGATCAATGATCCTTGGCCTTCCATATACTAGAAATGTTTTGACTTGGCCCTTCAGTTCCACTTGAAGGATATAAATGGTCCAAATCCAAGCTATGGAAAAGAGGAGAAAGAATTCAACTTTGAGAGAAAAGTTAATCTGGAGAAATTATTCACTCCACATTGAGTCTACATCCCTTTGTCCTTTAAGTCTGAACACATTGTCCAGCTCCCAAGCTCTTCCCTTATTGATTGAGAACCTCATTTTCTATCTTATATGAGCTTGCCTTTGGTGGAGTATTGAAGTGGTGGAGGCCCAGCTGGAAGGAACTTAATTTCTCGGTTCCGAACCGTGTCGACAGAGAAGTTTGTAACTCATTCACTTCTGCTGATTATATCTTAATAGAAATACTCTTTTCTCGTCCAATTAATATCTCACAAATATTTGAATTATTATTCCATGGGCGTATTTGTTATGAATGTTGATGGATTATGCTATCGAATGTGCTAACATTATATATTATCACCATATGCTTTCATTTTTTGGTTTTTGAGGACTAGTTGCAGGTGTATTTCTTTGGGTCAAGCACTCAACAGTGGACTTCATCGAACGTTTGGACGAGGTAGGCCTTTTATCTTGTCTTGTTAGCAAATTTGTTTATATAGAATACTTGAGATTAGATTTTATTTATTCAATCATTTCTGTCTGTTGTGGTTTACCCTAGCCATAGAGATATTTTCCTCATAACAGAATTGGCAACCATATTGGGGATAAAATATTCTTTTTTGGGTTTTGGAGTGTTTTTCTCCTTAGATTTCTCTCATTCATATTGAGTTTCTTGTTGTATTATTGCTTGACAGCCTTTGTTCACTATGAGCCTGAGTTTCTTAGCCTTCTCCTTAGCCTAGTTGTGTTTTGAGACATATACGCGAGCTTTTTCTTGACAGTTGCGTACATACGCGTGATGTACTTCTGTAATTTGTGTACATATGCATTTCTCCCTTGAAAATTCGTGTACATCAACCTTTGTTCCTTGGTTGTTGGGTGGGTTTTGATGATTGTTGAGTCTTCTTGGGTCTCTGTGGTGACTGTTAAGTGTCTGTGGAATGACAAGAAACTTGTCTTTGGTTGAATTTTTGGGCAATGCATTTCTCATCATATTTTCATTTTGATTGTCCTTGCACCTTGGGTTGGGTGTTTTTCTCCTTGATATCCTACTTGATTTGTCTCTGTCTATACACAATAGATTCTTTATATCAAGTTTTTGTTCAGTCCTTGCATTTTCATTCTCTTATACTGAAAATACAAAAATATTAGGCATTTTACATTGATTGGCATTTTGATCTCTTGAGTATTTGTCATTTATCTTAGTGCATGTAAAGAAAGATTGCATTTTATTTAGAATTGTAGAATTGAATTGAAAATTGCATTTTTGAAAAGCATATCATTTATTGGAAATTGAAGTTAGGACTTTGCATTATATTCATATTCATTTATTTTACTTGTTGAGTCATAACATAACTAGTTTCACGACTGCACCTTTTGAGTAAGCAAGGCCATTAAAAGTAACGCTATAATTTACAATTGATTAGTAACAATTTTATCCTTATAGGGTGCACAAACTAGCCTAGGATTTAGAGCCTTGGAATAGGATTTTGTGAGTAAACTTCTCCAAGGCTATTAAATAAACATATATGTTTGACTAAGGGAGTGGAGAAATCCATTGTATAATCGGTAATATCAGGAGGCTCCGCTTACACCAGAGTTAAGCACGAGCTCGCATGAGGTTGGTTGAAGGGTATCCCCCCGATACCTTCTTAGCGTCATATATATTTATGGGGATCTATTTGTATATGGGGATCTTGCTAGTTCCCTTACCTCTATGAAAGGCGGTGCTTTCAAGGTTTTGGGCTTTGCTACCCTGCCCATGCGGTGGACCTGACTTACGACTATTCGTATGTGCATCAGTTATACCGTGGTTGCTTAGTTTATTGACTTAGGTACCACATAGGTTACTTGAAGGGGTTATTTTGCAAGTACCCTGGGTCAGATAAGGGTCGGACAGAACACAACCTTTATGGAGAATTACCTCTCTGAGGGGATCTAACTAACTGGTTGTTAAGCTCACGAGGGCCCTTATAACTGATTTTTTTTCCTCCAATCTTTAGTAGAGGAGTCTCAGCCCCCCCTTGGATGAGGCATACCTAATTTAGAGAGGGAGGTCCCTTTCAACCACTTTATCATGTTTGTGTGCATATTGGCCATTTGATTATTTTTGGTGTGCTCTTTGATTATTAGTAGACCTTTGATATTTTATATTTTTCCTTGAGTCGTCATTATCATGGATAGCGGAGTACCCGTGGCTCCCTCTTTCACCATTTCCATCCCCATGACATTCACTCATTTCATGGGGACGAATCCATCCACTTTTCATAATGGTATGCAAGATTATGACACTCGGTCCATGTCTTGGGTCTCTAATAATTTTCCTATTGATATGCCACACGTGCATTCACCCTTTCCATCCTCTCCCTGGCCCACTTATATGAATCCTAGTTCTGGATCTGGAGGCACCATGTCCCTACCATCTACATCTTCATTTGATAAGAGTCATGCTCCTTAACCAATTCTCACTATGGGGGGTTGGAATCTCCCCTCTTACAGATCCAGTCCTAGCCATGATATTTCAGGAGCCAGTACTCAAATGGGTGGTTATTCTACTTATTACACCATGTCTATGTATCCTTCGTCCGCTATGACAGTTCCTACAAACACTTTTCCCATGGCGGGTCCACATATGTCCTCTGGTATTTCATACAGAGGGAACCAATTTTATGGTACAAGTCACCCTCTTAATAGAACCCATTCACATGAGGGAAACATATATCCTCACTTGAATAATCCTTATCATACTTTTGTCTCTTCACATACATCTGCTTCAGTGGTGATGCATGTACAAACCTCTATGGATCAATTAGGTGGATGATACCACCTTTTTAGATAGGGACAGGGTGTAAACCAGGATCCTTTCTGGCCTGCAATGTCTCAAAACCAATCTTTCTTGGGACCTTGGTCTCAAATGCCACAACTCACCACCACCGCTAATCTAGTCACTGCCAATCATACTGGAGCTCCATCACCAACCATTTCTAGTCATGTTGGAGATTGCTCGACAACCTCTGCAATTCATGTTGAATACCAACAACCAGTCGTTGCTAGTCATGCTGGGGGCATCACTCTAGTCGTCATGAGTCATATAAATATCACATCTCCAACCTATGTGCATCATGTGGGAGATGAACCTCTAGCCTCTGCCAGTCACGTTGAGAGCGCGTCACCAGCGATTGTAAATGAAGTTGGGGGAATTCATATGATTGAGAAGCCTAGAAGTGTCAGACGTAAGCCCAATTTCCATTACAGGAATTGTGAAGGAGAGAACCTTACTCATTTCTGTCCTTCTACTATCGGAATACCGAAAGCATGGTTCTCACCTGGGGGCCCTTCGGGTTTTGAGTCATCTTTGGTTTCCCCACACTCTATTTCTCCTTTGATTGACACGAAATTCATGCCGATGCAATCCTCATCTGACCACACCCCCATTTTTTAGGGTGGTGTGTCTCTTAGAATTGTTGCCACGCATTCTATTCAACCAACGGTTGAAGAAGTGGTCATACCGATGCAATCTCCAGTCAATCCAACCCTTCCCTTGGAGGGTGATGTGTCCTTCAAACATGTCATTATCATTTCTGGTACTGCACCTTCTAAACAAGAGAGAGTTTTACTCTCCCCAAGTACTCTCCCTCCAAGTCCTGGAGAAGTTCCCTTTGATTGGGATGGTCTTGTGGGGTATCCAATGCCTCCTCCTATGTCCTTTCAAGTGAGAGACATTATCTGATATATCATGGAGAAGGTAACCTCCACTAGCACTTTATCATCCTCGACTTGGAGAGCTTTGGGTTTTCCCAAGCTTATGTAGGCTATTCATAAGATGTTGACCTTTCACAAAAGTCCAGCACGGGATCCTTGGCCTCTTCCATGACATGCCGCCTAGAAACCTCTCAACGAGTCTGATTTAAGCTCTTTTCCGACTCGTCTAAAAAGTGAAAAGATTGTCAAGTGAATTTGTCCCTTTCACACTTGTTAATTGGACTTAAAAGGTCACAATTTTGATTTAAGCTCTTTTCCGACTCGTTTTCAAAAAGTGAAAAGATTGTTGAGTGAACTTGTCTCTTTCACACTCGTAAATTGGACTTGAAAGGATGTTTATTTGGTACAAGTTTATCCCTTTATCAAACCAAGTAGACTAAGATTATGAAAAAAGGACATTTTTGGCATTAAGTTGTGATTTCATCTCATTCCCTTGCTTGCAGTATTGATCCTATTGTTGGTTCTCACTTTGCGTTATAAAATATTTGCCTCAACAGTTTTACATCCTCAACGAAGCAGAGCCTTGTTTATATCCTTCGCATCTTGAAACCCTATACCCAGAAGGGAACATTCCCCTGAGTGTCCATCTCCCGCATGCACCTCCTTGCATTGAGCATAGGTATGTTCCACTGCTAGAAATAGTTTTTCTTACTTGTGACACTCATTCCCTCCTCTATATCATAGCATTCATTTGACTATGAATAAACTAAAAAAGACGGTTGGGAAGGGAGTATTATCTTATATTGGCAGCAGTCGTGTCGCCTTTGAACATAACACAAAATTGTTGAGTCCACTTGTCATCATAATTTTGGGTTTAGCATGAGCTTAGGAAGTTGAGCTCATTACAGAGAGTTTACTCCCCCGACTGGTTACTCTTCCAGTCCCTATGGAGATTTTGAATGATGCCTCCTACATCTCATGGTTTCATCATTGATTCTATGATGCCAAAGTCTTCCATATGTCTCATTCTCTTGTTCAAAGGATGTCTATCAACTTGTGTTGGGCATTCCTAAGAAATTTTTACTTTGCATGTCGATCATACCCTTATTTTGTCTCAGAATCACATGAATTTGTAGTTCTATTGTGCACCCTAGTCCTACTTTCCTCATTGGTAGGTAACCTTGAACCCAACAATTGATATTTCATCAATAATCGTTGACTGGGTGGTTTCCCTTGTGTTCGACGGTAATACATTTATTCACACATTGGGATTCGTGCAGTGTCTTAGATTCCATTAGCCTTATTGGTGGTTTCATCACCTTTGTTATAATTTTTCCTCATTGGATGCTATTCAGAGGGTGTTTTTTGTGTAACACTTGCAGCTGGCACACATGAAAGATGCACATGGTCATTAGTTCATGAACATGTTCTTCGTCCGATTTCCTCCAAATCATCAAGCTCTTGCTTTGTACCTCGTGTTGAATGATGAGAGATTCCTTAATGCTCTCCTTTCAGTGGGTCTCCTTCCACTGAATTCGGCTCATCTATTCTGGAGACGAGACCTAGATTCCTATGAGTACCTAGAGGCTTTCAGTCATTAGTGGCAGGTTCTCTCGCCATCGACAGTTGGTAATACATCAATGTCTCTTGATCGATTGATTCTTCAAGTGTTCAACCTCGACTCCTTTATTCACAATTGTAAGAATGTACTCGGTGCCTTGATACCTATTTTCATCATCGGTAATTTGTCTCGTGTTTGTTAATGGTATACCTCAATGACCGGTAATCAAACGAAGTCTCATTGTGTTCGACCTCAACTCTTTTATTCACATTATGTAGACTTGCACCTTTGGCAGATTGTGTAGAAGAATTGAAGTCATCAGTTTATAGTCACAGCTTTCCTGATTTATTGCTACCTTTCATTCGACCAGTACCTGTGTGACTTCAGTGACCATGGGAGATCAGATTGTACTCCATTGTATACAGATATCTTCATATTGATGTTAAGACTTGTTTTACTGGGACTTGTTCATGACTATGACAGCCTTTGGCATGTAACCACCTTTATATTACCTATTCATGGTCATGGGCAGTTGTTTGGTATATTTTCACATGAATCTGTAGTGTAATTCAAATTGGCATCCATGTATGCAAAATCAGTACAGATTGTAATGAGCAACTAGTTCTTCCAGATGGGTCCCCATTACTCCACTTATGGGTTTTATAATGTATTTCAGCCATCCCAGATACTCTCTGACCTCACACATTAGGGGGTGTCTGTTATAGAAATATTTGTCTCACCCTAGGAAAACTTGCATAGAGGGCCTTTTTCCATTTCCCTATGCGGACTTGAAGTCCCTTTTTTGCAAATCCCAAAGATAAAAACATTATTGTTGGAACAGGGGAAGACCCAAGGTTCATCTCCAAGAGAACACCAACAAGCCCTAACTACTGGCCCTTTCGACAACACCTGCAAAGCAGATGCAGTCTCACTCGAAGAAGTTATGAAGGGGTTGCAGAACAGGGATGTCTACAACCAAAGGGGATATCAAGTGGATCTAACACAAGAAAGCACAACGTTCATATATCACTTATCAGCTTAGATCTATTCTGCACATCTACTTATCAGATCTAAAATAGTAATGCAATCATAGTATATCAATGACAGAGATAAAATACCAATCACACACAACACAAAATATATGTGGTTCACCCTCTCTCTAGGGCTACGTCCACAGAACTGTGCTATAATATATTAAGTTAAATCATACAGTTATTGTCTGTGCTCTTAGCTAGCAGATCTTCTTTCTTCTCCTCTCTTTCTCTCCCTTCCCTATACACCCAGCTGCAGGGTTGATCTTCGCACCCAGCTAAAGATCTTACAATACCAGAAGGCTCTCATACTTAGCACTTCTTTCTCACACACTACTACTCGCTTGATCACACAACGACAAAGACAACAACAATAATCATAACACCAACCCATCCTAGGTCCTTTAGACCTCTATTTATACATTACAATATCTCACCGACATCCTTAGGATGAAACCTAGGTGTCCAAAACCCTAGATACCAAAACCGTAGGTGTCTAAAACCCTAGGTCAACTTGACCTGTATTTTCAGGGCTTCGCCAGCCTGTCTTTTCTTCCTTCTCGCACGATGCTCCAAAGCATCCAACGGTGGCTTTTCCCACTTTCTAAGTTTTCCATGATCCTTCTTTCTTACTTATATGTCATCCCCGATCTCCTCGTTCAACGGCTTACTTCCCTCCGTATTTTCTACTCTTTTTCTCACTTCGACCCAGTAACAGTCATTGTGTCTTCCATGAAGTTTGCATTCTCCCTTTTATTCCTTGATCTTCACATACTTCCATAACCAAGGTCCAACAGGCCCCCAACACTCACCTATGACTCGTCCCGAAGCACTTCAGATCTAAGCTTCTTGTTTTACTTCGACTCCAGACTGCGCAGTGCAACCTCTTCTTTCTGCTCGATGCCTCCTCTTTTTCCCTTGTGTAGACTGTCTTTTCTTTGTCTGGTACCCAGTTTCAACTGTACCTGGTACCTAGACCCTTTTCTTCATGCTTTTACTGAGATCTATGAGGCATCTAATTGTCATAGTACAACTGCAGTCGGCTCCCATTCACCAAACTTTCCTTCCATTCTCCATTCAGAGTCTTCAATTGTGTAGCTCCTCCCTCTGTAACATAAGCGATCTGATATGGCCCTAGCCAATGCATTCTAAACTTCCCAGGATGTTTTATGAACTTTCTATCATATACCAGTACTAGATCACCTTGTTTGAATGCCTTCTTCTTGATGTGCATATCATGGTAGGCCTTCTCTCTTTCCTTCTGAACCTGTTGATGAAATCATGCAATGAATATATCTTCCTCTAGTTCAACCAGTTGTGCAAGCCTCTCTTGAACGGTGCCTAGGTCGTCCATATCTATAAAGGAAACAATTCTTAGGCTTGGTACCAAATATTCCATTGGAACAACAGCTTCAAGACCATATACCAACTTAAAATGGGTCTGCATTGTTAGTTTCTTGCAAGTAGTTCTATAGGCCCATAATACTTATGGTACTCTTAAATCCCAATCATCCCTATTCACACTACAAATCTTGGTTAGTTTTGTTTCCAAAATCTTGTTGAATGCTTCAACTGTCCCATTTTCTTATGGATGGTACGACGTGCTCTTCTGATGGTGGACTGCAAATTCTTCAGTCGGGGCTTCAACTGTCTTATTGATGAAATGTGTTCCTTGATCACTCATAAGGATCTTTGGGCATCCAAACCTAGTTATGATGTCATCAAATATGAAGCACGCAACTGTAGTTGCACTACAGTCCTTAATTTCTCTTGCTTCAGCCCATCTAGTCAAGTACTTTGTCACAGTAATTATGTACCTTTCTCCTGTGCACTTTCCTAGTGGGTTTATAGGTCTCACGAAGTCAATGGCCCACTTTTTGAATGCTTTTAGGGTCAGTTGCAGTGCTAATGGAATTTCATCTCTTCTGGACGGTTTCTTGACTCTTTGGCATACATCGTAGGCTCTGGAATAGTCTTTAGCATCTCTGTGTAAGGTAGGCCACCAAAGGCCAGCTCTAAGAACCTTCTACTCAATTTCTTTTCCTACATAATGTCCTCCTGTGATGCCTTCATGATATTCTGCAAGGATCAGTGGTCGTTCTGCCTCCATAATACGCCTTCTCAATATCTCATCAGGTCCCATCTTGTATAGGTGTCCGGCTATAAGTGAGAAGTCTGTAGCACACACTACTACTTGTTTCTTCTGAGGAATTGTGTACTCACTAGGTGCCATTCCTACTTATAGGAACTAGACTATCTCTACAAATTGGTCATCGATATTTCTAATGGCTAGTAGTTGAGCATCCGGTAGTGCATCCTCCAAACTGGTCGGTTCTTCACCATGTTCCAACCTTGACAAGTGATCAGGACCTTTGTTCATTCTCCCTGGATTTACTATGATCTCAAAATCACATTCCTGAAATAGCAGAAGCCATCTGCATATCCTTCACCCCAACACTAGCTTGTTGACTAGGTATTTCAATGCGGAGTGATCAGTAAGAATTTTAAAGTGTACTCCCAACAAGTAGTGGTGAAATTTCTGCAGCACGTACACCATGGACAATCCTTCTCTCTCTGTAGTGGTGTAATTAATTTCTGTTGTTGATAGCTTCCTACTAGCAAAGGCTAATGGGTGGTCAATGTCTCATGTTCCTGATTGTTCTAACACGGCTCCTAAAGCAATGGAAGATGCATCGACATGCATGTGAAACTCCTTGGTCCAATCTGGGAAAACCAGAATGGGCGCAGTAACCATTTTCTCTTTCAATGTGTCGAAGCTCTGATGGCATTCTTCTGTCCAACTAAACTGACAATCCTTATTCAACAGCTTCTCCATGGCCATTGTAACCTGAACATAGCCCTTAATGAACTTCATGTAGTAGCTTGTGTGTCCCAACGCAATGCGCAGCTATTTGACTGTCATAGGAGGGGGTAGATCAACTATAATAGCGATCTTGGATGGATCTACCAGCAATCCTTGCTTACATACAATATGACCTAACAGAACTCCAAATGGTGAAAATAAAATACATTTCTTCAGGTTCAAGGAAATTTGACACTGCCTGCATTTATCCAACATTAGCTTTAGACATTCAATATGATTCTTCAATAAACTAAAAACAGTCCAATCATCAAAATATGCTTCTAAAAATTTATGCAGAAATTCCTTGAATGCTTCGACCACCACCCTGGAAAAGATGGTTGGGGCATTCTTCAATCCAAATGGAATTACTGTGTATTGGTAGGATCCCCATTCTATTGCAAATGTGGCCTTATGGCGATCTTCCTTGGAAATCCGGATATGATGGTATCCTGAAAATCCATCTGTAAAAGAGTATACTTCCTGGCCTCCCACATTATCTAACACTTCGTCAGTGAATGGTGTAGGGAAGGGGTCATGCAAACAAACATCATTCAGCTTCCTAAGATCTATGCATATCCTGATTTCTCCTGTTTTCTTGTCTTGTACTACCATAGGGCTAATCCACTATGACTCTTCGATAGGTTCTATAATCCCTGCTTCCAACATTATGTCAAAATCAATCTTCACTTTTTCCTTATATTTAGGGTTCAATATGTAAGGCATTTGTTTGACTAGTCTTGCCTCTGGCTTTAGAGTGATCCTCATCTCTCCCATAGGTCCTTTAATGCCCTTCATATCAGTGAACTTGGTCAGAAACAAGTCATGATATTCACGCAGTAACTCTATAATTTTGTCAATGGTGGCAGCATCCCAATAATCTCCAACATTTGCAAAATTTTGGGTCTGCTCTGTTCCAATATTGACCTTCTTAAGCTTGATCGGTTTTCCAATAAATGGTAGCTCAACTCCTGGTCCTTCCACATCTCTTTGGCCTTCCGTTTCTACGATGTTCACCTTCCTAGGATCATCGTCTTCATCAACATTGATGTTGTAATAGCCTTGTAGTTTCTAGAGAGGTACAATCCATTCGTCCTCTTCTTGTTCCAAAGGAAGGCTAGATGCCTCCTCGAATACTTTATGTCTCACAGTATGTAATGCTTGATCTACTGAAGGAAATTGGCTTTCAAATAGGAATGTAGTTACAAAATTCTGAGTCATACCTTCCCAATCCGTAGTGATGAGGCGCAACTCTGCTTGAAGGTACCAGTTGATAGGGGTGGTGTCCAGTGTATTAATGAATTTGTGCACCCACTGTTCTTTTGGAATGTCACTCCAGGCTTCTTCGCAGCTTCTCACATGGTCCTTTGGGCAGCTTTAACCTGTGTATCGAACTTCACATCCTTCCACTTGTGTTGAGAACCGCGTTGTCATCAAGGTACGACATTGTACCCAATCTGTAATGTTACATTTGTGTGCCCCCCACCATCTTGTTGGGGATTATCTAAGAGCCTCATCCATCACCAACAGTCTTTGTTGCATTGGTACAATCCCTTCAAAGTCCGACAAGAAGGTTTCCAGAGGATTTAGACCATAAAAGGTGGGTAAGTTACTTATTGTTTTGTCGATCCAACGAACTTCTCTGGTTAATCTAGCACATATTCTTGTAGATACTTCATACATATTATTCTGCCAGTTCTCCAGTGCTTCTTCTAAGTCTGATGAACATGTGTTATCACTTCTCCAGCTTAAGTTCACATCGGTTGTAGGATTAATGTAATCCTGTTGTCTATTTGTTAGCTTGTATATATTTTCTAGTGCATATGTGTGTTCTTCTTCTCTGATAGGTTATGTGTACCGCTGACTTTCATTTGGATCTAAAGGTGCAATGACCCTAAGGCCATATCTTTCAAAGGTCATACATATTTTATTTAAATCAACCACAGTGGAATTATTGAAAGCCCAATCGATTCCTAACAACGCGGGGTAAGGACAATTATCATCAACTATTTCAATTACCTCAAAATATGTAAACTTTATTACTCCGTCGATGTCCACAGGAACATGTTCTAATCTTCCAAAACGGATTAAAGCTTGTTGGTTGGCCATCCTAAGCCTGATAGGAGAATAGATCAACTTCAGTTTTCCCATCAGCACCCAGGTTTTCTTCATCATGACATTGACCTCTGACCCTAAGTCAAGGACTACACAATCTATCTCATACTCTCTTATTTGAGCATTCAAATTTAATTCCTTATTTTTCCTTCTATTCTTACCGATTTGGTGTACTGCCCTATTCAGTAAGGGGTCTATCTTTCCTAGCTCATATTGTCTGATTAAATTTTTTAACTCTTGTACAACGCTTTCATCCTGAATCAACTTAATACAAGTATATAAAAATTCCATGAGCTTGCTTACCTATTTTACTTCTTTTGGCAAAGCAGACTGATCAAATTCCAGAGGCATTCCATATTCTCTCACTTTTGGTCTTGTCTTTGATGAAGAGCCTTTGTCTCCTCTGAATTCTTTTCTGGCTTCCTCAAATATTTATCTTTATTTCTTTGCATCAAAGGTTTGGGTTTTCTCTGTAGCTTTCCTAATTCCTGAATCTTTTGTAATCTTTCCTTGGGTCAGTCTGTCTTCTCCTGTAACAGTGACTCCTCTCGTTATAACAACGACTCTAGGGTCTTCTCCACGAAGCTCAGCATATATCAGTTTCACTTGTGGGTTCTGCTGAGGTCCTTGTCTTTCATGAAGCTTAGCTAGCAGCACAGGACAATCTTCTATAACATGGTCAAACGAGCTGCAGTAGTTGCAAGTGGTACAAGGGTTCTGAATATCCCTTGCAAGGTGTCCTGGTTGTGCGCAGTTATAACAGATGATTTGTCCTCGGCCTTGACCCATTCCTCCTCCTCTTCCTCTTCCTCTGAATCCACCACGAGGATTAAAGTTGCCTCTCCCAGAAGATTTATATTGCATAGTGTTTCCTTCTTGTTGTACTTCACCTTGAATCTTATATATGTCTCTCGGCCTTTCATGCATGAGATCGTAAGCCCTACAATCCCTATAATCATGTCCTATGGACTTACAAAATGTACAGTACAAATTTGTAGGTATCTGAACATACTTTTGCATGTAGTAGCACTCACCAGGGCGATGTCTGTTTCTACATACCTCGCACCAAGGTAAGGTGACTTGCTTCAAAGGGATCAGAGCTCCAGAATCCAAGTATTCATTGAATAGGGGATAGTGTTCCTTTTCATGGCCTTCTGATCTGCATCTGACACCAGATGTCTTCTCTTTTATCTTTTCCCTTGTCTTTCTTCATATCTTTGACCTGTAGAGACAAACTAGTTAGCTGACTAAAGATCTGACTCATACTTGAGTTGGATTCTCCCATAGTGGCTGATTCTAACTTCATGGCGATCTTCAGCGCCTCAGACTGCGAACCAATTTTTTGTTGCATCAGGGGAACTTTGATGTGTGGTAAGAGGGAAACAATGAACCATTCTTTGTTATGTTCATCTGGGATCTAAAAAGTCAATCGGCATGTTAAGGTTTTGAATCTCTGATCGAATTCCCAAACAGGTTCGACCACCTTCTGCTTGATCTCTTTCATCTTTGTAATACATTGTGACCACAACTTGGGTTTCTTGAACTCTACAATCAGTGCATTCTTAATCTGATTCAATGGCTTAGGTTGTGCAAGTCCTTGGACAAGCTTCATGTACCAGCTCAGTGCGTGATCCCTTAGAGTGGTACTAAACCGGGTTCTTTTGACAGCTTCGTCAGTGACATTTTTAATATTCCATACGGATTCACATAGGAACCAGTGTTGATCAGGATCTTGAGATACATCTCCCCTAAATATAGGAAGCCTCATCTCATCTGCCATAGATCTTCCTAGGGTCCCTGACTGAATATGTGGTGGACTACTATTGACATTGCTCTGGGTACTCTGGTGACTAGGATTACTCTAATTGCTTAATACTACTGAATCAATAGGAGGGATAACAGTACTTACTTCGATGGTCTGCACAGTTTCTAAGGTTTTAGGTTCTCCCCGGCGAAGCTCTTTAGCTTTCCCTTCCTTTGTCCCAGTAGGTTCTGAATGCTCCTTGTCTATCACATATGCCTCTTCTCCACTATATAAACCCTAGTCCCCGTAGTTCTGCTTGAATAGGTTTGCAAGGTGAAATTATCTGAACACTCTCCCACTGTGCGTATGTCCAACTTCTGTGTCGTTGTCGCTGTCTGAATTCTTGAACATTAGCCTTTCTAGATCCGGCCAATCTACTGTATCTTCAAGATGTTCTTCTCATGCAATAACATCTTGAGTCTCAACTTCAGGAATTGTAAAAAAAATTCGCTGGGTCCCTTGAAGAAGTATCTCTCAAATTGGATGTATGATTCTACTATGTCAACAACAAACTCTGTGATGTACCCTCCAATGGTGTTATCGAACCAGTGATCTATTGCTCGTGATACGACACTATCAAATCTTTTGACCTTCTTTATCAGCTCCGACGTCCAAACCATCGGAGGTCTAGATTGGATCTCAAACTAGGTATCTGCTAATATAGCTATCCACTCATACAACTCATGATGGATTCCCCCAAAGAAAATTATGTGTATATCAGTAAAGATATATTTCTCCAACCAATCCTCTGAACTAAGATTAGGGTTCTTGTTCTGGGCTTCAGTGAAGTCATTTTCTTGATCCTCTATCCACTTTTGAGTCTCTGTCTTCGATGGAAACCACCTTGACATTCCCTCAAGAATATTTTGGTCCCGGCAACGAAACCATTTGTTGGCACAGGGGCAGACCCAGGGTTCATCTCCAAGAGCACACCAACAAGCCTAAACTACTGGCCCTTTCGGAAACACTTGTGAAGCAGATGCAGTCTCACCCGAAGAAGTTATGAAGGGGTTGCAGGACAGGGATGTCTACAACCAAAGGGGATATCAAGTGGATCTAACACAAGAACAACACAGCATTCATATATCACTTATCAACTTAGATCTATTATGCACATCTACTTATCATATCTAAAACAGTAATGCAATCACAGTATATCAATGACAGAGATAAAATACCAGTCACACGCAACACAAAATATACGTGGTTCACCCTCTCTCTAGGGCTACGTCCACAGAACTATGCTATAATATATTAAGGTAAAGCATACAGTTCTTGTCTGTGCTCTTAGCTAGCAGATCTTCTTTCTTCTCCTCTCTTTCTCTCCCCTCCCTGCGCACCCAGCTACAGGGTTGATCTTCGCACCTAGCTGAAGATATTACAATACCAGAAGGCTCTCGTGCTCAACACTTCTTTCTCACACACTACTACTCGTTTGATCACACAACGACAAAGACAACAACAATAATCATAACACCAACCCATACCAAGTCCTTTAGACCTCTATTTATACATTACAATATCTCACCGACATCCTTAGGCCAAAACCTAGGTGTCCAAAAACCTAGATACCAAAACCCTAGGTGTCTAAAACCCTAGGTCAACTTGACCCGTATTTTCAGGGCTTCGCCAACCTTTCTTTCCTTCCTTTTCACGTGGTTCTCCAAAGCATCCAACGGTGGATTTTCCCACTTGATGAGTTGTCCACGATCCTTCTGTCTTGCTTATCTGCCATCCTCGATCTCCTCGTTCAATGGCTTACTTCGCTCTGTCGTTTCTGCTCTTTTGCTCACTTCGACCCGGTAACAGTCATTGTGTCTTCCACGAAGTTTGCATTCTCCCTTTTCTTCCTTGATCTTTGTTTACTTCCTTGATCTTTGTTTACTTCCATAACCAAGGGCCAACAATTATTTTTCACATATATGCACCTTGCTTATATTACAGCATGCGTATACGCAGGTTGCACCACTACAACCCGCGTACATCGAGATTTGTGCCCAAAATTAAAAATTGGTGTCAGGTTTCCATGTCACGTCACGAGATCAATGATCCTTGTCCTTCCATATACTAGAAACATTTTGACTCGACCCTTCAGTTCCACTTGAAGGCTATAAATGGGCCATATCCGAGCTATGGAAAAGAGGAGAAAGAATTCAACTTTGAGAGCAAAGTTACTCTGGAGAAATTATTCACTTCACATTGAGTCTACATCCCTTTGTCCTTTAATTCTAAACACATTGTTCAGCCCCCAAGCTCTTCCCTTATTGATTGAAAACCTCATTGTATCTCTTATATGAGCTTTCCTTTGGTGGAGGATTGAAGTGGTGGAGGCCCAACTGGAAGGAACTTAGTTTCTTGGTTCCGAACCGTGTCGAAACGGAAGTTTGTAACTATTCACTTATGCTGATTATATCTTAATAGAAATACTCTTTTCTCGTTCAATTAATATCTCAAAAATATTATTCCTCAAGGTGTAGGATAGTCAGTGACGGAGTGTGTTGTTAAGGCACTCTATGATGTTAAAGTCACTAGTTCGAAACCCACGGGTACAAAAAATCCAGCCATGTTAAGGGTTGGTGTGTCTCAATACGGGTGCAATCCCCAGGTGATTTTGACAGCTTAGATGCCCTTGAGTCATGGTTTCTCAGCCACAGGCTAGTCCAACAAGTCACGGACAAACTAGCAAACAAAAAAAATATATCTCGCAAATATTTGAATTATTATTCCATGGGCATATTTGTTATGAATGTTGATCGATTATGCTATCGAATGTGCTAACATTATATATTATCACCATATGCTTTCATTTCTTACTTTTTGAGGACTAGTTGTAGGTATATTGCTTTGGGTCAAGCACTCAACGATGGACTTCATCAAACGTATGGACGAGGTAGGACTTTTATCTTGTCTTGTTAGCATATTTGTTTATATAGCATACTTGAGATTAGAGTTGATTTTTGCAGTCATTTCCGTCTGTTGTGGTTTACCCCTAGCCATAGAGAGATTTTCCTCGTAACGACCATCAACCATGTACTAGAGAAAAATTCCTTGAGGATCTAAGTTTCTTATTGAGGTCATAGGGATTTCTCGCCATAAGAACAATATCATCAACATATAGGAGAAGGATGGTGACTATACTAGCAAGAGTTGGTCCAACACAACCTGTATCTTCCAAATTGTCTTCTAACTTGTCAATGTATATGTGAAAAATGGTAGGGGATAGAGGACAACCTTCTTTGACTCCAATATTATAGTTAATTTCTTCTGAACATCCCTAAATGCTCCTAAACTTGGAAATAATGGTCTCATACAACTGTATTGCAATAGCTCTTAGCTCATAGGGATCTTTTATCTCTTATAACCTATTGCAAAGGTTACTCCTAAGCACAATGTCAAAATCTTTCCTAAAGTCAATGAAACAACAAAGGAAATTGGTTTTATTGTTGTGACACTCCTTTGCAATGATCCTAGGCGTGAGAAGATGGAACACATTTTTCATGTTGTTCTTAATTAATAGTTCACAAACCAATTAATCTAATAACTTTTATAAATATTATCGACAATTAGTGTGATTTAACCATTAGTGCACCATGTTGGTGTAAACGCACCATTTGGTGTGGCATTATATTTCTTGTTCATCGATAACCATGGTGTGATAAAAGTGACAAAGAGCACCAGTGTCCCTTGGTGTTGTTACTAAGGGTGAGTGGTGTGTCATATCTTATGGGGTCACTACTACTAGTGCTTCCTACTACTCATTTGCACATAGGAGAGCACAGGAAATTCACACGTGCAATGCTAGAATTTTTTGGTTCGTGTAATCTTACATGGTGCATTGCACACGATGCATCCATACATTTATTAGTGTAAAAACAAATGTGGGAAATTTCCACTTATTAAATTCAATTCTTTGGTGGGGTTGTAATGTATTAGAGCATCACTCATGGTGCATTTTTTAAAAGCACCACCCAATGGTGCGAGCTGAAATCTAGGGATGTAGCATGCAGAAAAGTTCACAAAAAATTTGAGAAAAAAATCAAATTAAGTCCTAATTTTAAATTTTAGATCACTAAAATGTAAATTAAGGGATAACAATTAATGTATCTTGTCTCTTCTTTGTCAAGAAGCCATTATTGTTGGGTAGAGAAAAAATGAAAATTCGGTACTATTTGCAAAATTCCAAAACAAATGCAAATTCATCGTGGAAGCAAAGGAACAAAAAAATCTAACAATATGGTCACAATGTAGGACAAGGCAGTCATAGGGATTTGCATAACCCTTTGCAGTCATAGAGTCATTGGGCAGTCATAGAGTCATTGGGTGTGGAAAGGTTATGGATTTGCATTTGCATTTCCAAAATCAAACAAATGCAAATCCATCGTGGAAGCAAAGGAAAACACGAGAACTCTAGTCCAAAAAAACCATATTGTTGCGTCAAAAACACCAAAATCAACCCATGTTTTTAAAAAAGGTGCTACCGGTAGCACCCTTTTTGGGGAGTGGTTAAAATTCTGACTTGTTTGACATCGCAACCTTGAGAATCGATATCGTTGCGGAAAAAATCCTTAAAATTGACACTTAAATTCTGACTTGTTTGAAATCATGGCCATCACAAAAACTTAAAACCTTAAAATTGACCCCGAGTCGAAAAGTAATGCTACCAGTATCACCCTTCTGTTTTTTGAATTTAAAATTAATACATAATTGAAATCACGACCTTGAGAGTTAATACCATTGCAGAGAAGAAACTCGAAATTGACTCCTAAAACGCTACTTGAAAATTTATATATATTTTTTTATTTTTTAAATTTTAAATTTATATTAAAAATAAATAAATTAAAAAAATAAAACTCTACAAACAAGTGTTATTTAAAAAAAATGAAAAACAACATGTTTAAAAAAAAATCACAACCCAATTTGAAATTTAAAAATAAAATGAAAATAGAGGGAAAAAAGGAAAAAATTAGATTTTTTTT